>JAHKKF010502315.1:0-14526 GCA_019740295.1 Labeo calbasu
ACAAAATAAGTTACATTTACCCTTATCTACAAATTCAAAAAGTTTTCACCCCCCAATTCTTAATGCATTGTTGTTTCTTCTGGAGAATCAGTGAGCGTTTGAACCTTCTGTAATAGTTGCATATGAGTCCCTCAGTTGCCCTCAGTGTAAAAAGATGCATCTCAAAATCATACAGTCATTGTTGGAAAGGGTTCAAATACACAAAAATGCTGAAAAACCAAATAATTTTTCTGAAGAACAGCGAGCAGATTAACTGTTAAAGATAAACAAGGGACTCATGAACAACTCTCACTAAACAAACAAACAAAAAAAAAACAGCTGTGGATCATTTAGGTAACAACACAGGATTAAGATTCAAGTGTATGTAAACTTTTGAACGGGGTCATTTTTATAAATTCAACTATTTTCTCTTGTGGACTATGTGTAAACGTCTCTTATGTGAAATATCTTATTCAGGTCAGTACTAAATAAAAAACAACATGCATTTTGTATGATCCCTCTTATTTTGGTAAAATGAGAAACACTTTGAATAATGTGGATGCAGGTTCGATATAGGCCTAGTCATGACATGAGTCTCAATTTCTTAAAATTAAGTAAATGCCTAATAATTGTCCACAAAATCCATTACATTTCTGAAGTGAAATGAAAAACAATGAAGATGATATTATAACATATTATATTCAATGATGGTATCGGATGGCGTGTAGGCAAAATAACCATAATACTTTTTGGGGGGCACTAAAAGTCATGTTTTTTTAATCATCTGAAACATGCTGTGACTTATATGATGCAATTAAAGTCAAGCACGCAAAACATGAAAGAGGAACATGTCCAAGTGCATTTCCCACATCGTAGTTTCAGTTATGCTTAAATAAATAAATAATTTAGGCCTGATATTCACATTCCTTTATTTGCTGATATTTTACATTATTTCTGAATGTAATAATAAAATGTTACTTATACACTGGTGTGACTTATCCACCACGCAACATATAATCATGTGCAACATATATCTTTTCACAAAGAGTGGGTTTTCAAAGCAATGTTTATATTTGTGCACGACTTTGATTTAATAAATCCAAACAGTGTGTAATGGTGTCAAAAAATGTGTTCTTGTAAATGTGTGGTCTTGGAAATTCTAACGTGTAACAATAGATGTTCTATTCTATTCTATTCTATTCTATTCTATTCTATTCTATTCTATTCTATTCTATTCTATTCTTTATGTCAGATCAAAATGTTCCTCTTGAATTTGAAAATGTATAAGCTCCTACATGTGTAATCATAATCATTGCTTAACTGAAAAAATCATAATCATTGCTTAACTGAAAAAGTGTCCTCTTACAAAACACGCCATGAAATAGCTGTGAAATTATGTGATCCTCAAATTCCACAACACAGCTCAGCTAATCTAAGAATCGTGCCTGAATTTCCTTCCCCNCGTGCCCCCCCCCCCCCCCCCCTTTCTAATTTTAACCTTTTCAAAACAACAGTGCACAGATGCATTTTCCCAGTTTTCCATTTGCACTGCTGGTAGCAGGTCTCAGACGACTGCATGTAAACTAGGAGCTATAACCCCCTCTAGGGTATCAAATCCTGGACTCTCATTTCTAACTAGGTCAATGCTTGCTATAGCTGCAGACTCTCTATTTCTCCTTTTCTGTCTGTCTCTCGCTCTCTCTCTTTCTTTTCAACCCCTGTGCACCACAAGATCCATTTCTCATCTCGTACGCATCAACATCATAGTAATTTGTGTCCATTTATGCAGTCATTTTACTGTACGCAATATAATCCTGAAAATAAATGAATAGGATTTCAAGAACTAACAATCATAATTATAACGTTTCTCCGGCTGTGTGTGTGTGAACTGTTAGAATGGCTGCAGTTGTTGAAAGCTTTTTTTCTGTTTCAAGCTCTGGGCGACTGACTGAGCGATTGGCTCAGTTGCAAAACAGTCACGTCCAATAGTTCAATACTCCGCTCCCTCAGGTCTGCCAGCGCTGGCTTCAAAGAGACATCACGTGTGGATTCTCTTATCTTATGAAAGCAATAAATGTTTTACATACATTTGTTTTTGATGGAATATAAAGTCAACTAACATAGTACAGCATGTTATATGCCTTTAATTGGGGTTAGCGAGGCTAACTGCAATATTTTGTTCTTTTTTTTTCAGGACCAAGATATCTTATTACATCCACGGGGGCCTTGTATATTCAGGATGTGCAGTCAGAGGACGCGGTGAATATTTATCGCTGTACCACGCGGCACCGATACACAGGGGAGACCAGACAGAGCAACAGTGCCCGACTGCTTTTATCAGGTGAGGGGCCTTTGTGTTGCTGTCACGGCTTCACATAAACTTTCTCTCATATATCTATAGATGGATGCCAGCGCTTTGTGATTTGGTCAAAAATTTGTGTGGCAATTATTTACACTTTTTGCATTTAAAATCAAAAAATATGATTAAGAAATAAGGTACGAGAGGCTGTTTTACAGTATCATTTGAATATAGTCACAGCTAAAAGCACGTCACTCTACTACATGCAACGGAACAAGTTTTCATCAGCAAGTAATTTGTCTGTCTGCACTAGAAGCAAAAATGCTGTTTATGACACAATATAAAGGGATTTTGGACAGGGCTACCCAACACAGCCTCAAGACGAATCATAAGTAGTTTACCAATTGTTGCATATTTAACATATTTTAACATCGAATTCAATTCAATTCAGTATTATAATGAATAAAATCAGTTTGTTATGCAATGCAAAAGCCGTTTCCATCATGCGAAACAACTGCTGCTGACGCATGTAGCCATCTCCATTTAGTTGACTGACATCTGTCCCTGCATGTTGCACTGCATAAAATAATATCAGCTACAGCAAAGACTTTATAAATGAAATAAAATGTATACAAACCATTATTTCGCTGAAGAAGTGCACCAAATCGGCGGCGCTGAGAACCACTCTCTCCTGTAGATAATAAAAAAGCGGTTGGGTAATAACTCATTAAAAATGACCCAGCAGCTTAGTTGCAGAAGAATCTACCGAGCACCTGGGTAAAAATATTAAAAACAACTTGATAAAATAACCCAGCTGGCTGAACCCAGCATTTGGGTTTAAAAAAATAACCCAGCATTTTTAGGGTGCAGAAAAACTACCCTGCACCTGGGTAAAAATATTAAAAAGAGCTCAATAAAATAATCAAGTAATACCAAGTAAAATATCCAAATAACCCAGCATTTTTAAGAGTGTACGAGAGGCTGTTACTTTATCATTTGAATTTAGTCACTGGTAAAGCACGTCACTCTACTACATGCAACGCAACAAGTTTCCATCAACAGGTAATTTGTCTGTCTGCTCAAGAAGCAAAAATGCTGTTTATGAAACAGTCAGCCAATCCGAACATATTTGATGTTTAATATACAGGGATTTTGGACAGTGCTACCCAACATAGCCTCGAGACGAATCAGTATTTTACCATTTGTTGCAAACTTGTATGATTATTTTCATAAGATTTTGTATGTTCTGCTCATCAGTCAGATTGTGATTGTATGAATTTGTACAAAATGACACACTCATACAATACTTACATTGCAAAAAAAAAAAGGCATTGCAATAGTGTCAATCATGACTCAGTGTCTGTCCCTTCAAGTCATTTTGCATTTCAGTGTTTGGATATGTTTAGATTTTGTACTGGAAAACAAAACAAAAATACTTGAGATCATTTTGGGTTGGGCTAACCAACACGAAATAAAACGACTAAACAAAACGACTGACAACATGTCTGTTGCTGATTACGCTTACCAAAAAGAAGTACACTTCAAGTTTATTCTATTAAGTATACTTAAGTAAAGTTCAAGTATATTTTTAAGTATACTTTATGTAGTAAGTATACAAATATCAGTGTACTAGTGTACTATTTCAGTACTCCTTGGGACTAAATTGGCCCACTTTCTAGTATATAAAAAGTATACTTTTAAGTAGTAAACTTTGAGTACACAACTAGTTTACATCTATGTTTTGCTAGTTTAGTAGTTTTATACTGCAAGTATATTCATAAGTTTTCTTTAAGTGAACTTTACATTATACTTTAAGTATACTACTATGTCACTATTTAAGCATTAATTTGTATATATTTTGTTATATGAATATCTGAACATACAAAACATCAAAAGAAAGAACAGGGAATCTGCTTGTAAACAAAAACATTTTATTCTAGCTTCATGCATTTTTTTTTATAAACACCTGAATGTGGGTAAGTTTCATAAATAAAAAATAAATAAACAACATTTTAAACAAACAAAAAAAAAAGACTATTCATGATAATCAAAACGAATATAGAGTCGACCAACACCCCAGAGCTTGACAGTCATTATTATGGGTTGACATTTTATTCCATAACGTTACACACTTTTACATATCTATGGTTTTGATGCTGTTTTATGTCTGACGATTGTGTTAGATTACATGTGGAAGCATCTGTTGTTTCAGTTTCTTCTTCACTTGTGTTTTGGAAATTCTGTACAGAAGAAGTGTAATAGTGCCCCTAGCCTATAACAAAGAAAACACGGATTCGCAGAGAACAAGTATAGCTCAAATACACTTTTTCTAAGTATAAGTCAAGTATACTTAAATGTCATTTTAAGTATATTTCTAAAGCACATTTCTGAGAAGTACATAAAAAGTTAGACTAAAAGAGTACTTTCCTATTTTTAGTTTAAAAGAAGTATACTAATAGCACACTTCAATAAACTTCTGTTTCGTAAGGGTAGGCCACATTTACATTTATGGCAATACGCAGAACTATTAACACTTTGTTTATAATACAAATAAGGGTTATAATAGTGTGCCGATTGTTTTTTTGTTTTGTTTTTTTGCTTAAGCTGTTTATGACCTTTAACCGATTAAAGAAACCTGTTAAAGGTTGTGTGTACACAACCTCACAGGCAAACCAAGGCCTGGCTTCCCATTCATCTCAATGGTATTTGCTTGGCTGGGACCAGGAGGTATACAATTTGAAATTCACAATTTGATCATGGCAGCTCATGGTCAGATCTGCAGCCAAGTTGTTTTGAGCCAGTCACCTGAGCTGTAAATGATGAGACTAATTACTCTGGAGCTAGAAAATGATGTCATGGGAAAACAAATTGGCTGATTGCCACTACAAAAACAAGCATGGTGGAGCAAAAAATACATTTACTGTGGGCTTTTATTTATCTTTATGGAAGCTTATTCTATTGTAGTTTACTTCCATGTTCCAAACCCAAAAACTATAAGATACTCCCTTTTTAGGGCAATCGTGGCCTAGAGAGTCAGACTTGTAACCTGAGTTGGTGGGGGGAGTGAATGACCAGTGCTCTCTTCCACCCTCTAACCATGACTGAGGTGCCCTTGAGCAAGGCACCGAACCCCCAATTGCTCCCCGGGCGCTGCAGCAAAATGGCTGCCCACTTTTCTGGATGTGTGACCTTACTCACTCACTCACTCAAAAGTTTAGGGTAGGTAAACAAAAAAGTGACAATAAAGACATTTATAATGCTTTAAAAATGGAGTTACAAAAGATTTCTGTTTCAAATAAATGCTGAATAAATTTATCAAAGAATCCTAAAACAATGTATGACATTTACGCAGCACCACTGATTTTAACCCTGAAAGACACAAATTTAAAAAAAAAAAAAGTTTATATGTTGTTGTGGGAGGCCTCTAATACAGAAATAAAGGAGTTTTAACATTTATGACAATTTAGAACATTTTTAGTGAAATGTTGTAACATCCACCTTATATCAGTGCCTATATGAATATATACAATAATAATCACACAATAATGATACAAGAAGTCATATTTATTATGAAAAATTAATTTATTATAAAATGTATGCTTAGATTATATTTACAAAACCTAAATGAAAACTTTAATCACTTGACTTTATACTTTCATCACTTGCATGAAAACTCATCACTTATTAGGGTCCATCTCAAAGGCACTGTTTCCATTTTGGTCAGCACCAGTGATATCATACACATATGATGAGACTGCCTTTCCTGGCTGATGGCATTCTGAAATAGAAAACACTAATTATTTTCTATGCTAAATCATTTTAATGCAAATCAATCCCAATCAAACTTACACACTGTAAAGAATTCACCCATTCCACAGAATTCACACATTACTGTCTGCCCTTACTTATCATGCTAATAGCACTGATACCCCTAAATTGCAGAACATTATCACCTGTCCCTCATGCAGCAGGCAGATATTTGGGCAAACAAGCAAAGCCTAGAAAAAAATAAAATAAAATAAAATAAATAAATCTAAAATGATCAAACCATTCAACAATAAAATACTTCCAATTGCACTGGAAGACTGAACAGTAAGACCTATTAATTAGGTAAATGTGGTCTTAGAGAGAAAAAAATGACCAGGGTTGTTTTTTATTTATTTATTTATTTATTTTTTAATCAAGCTAAAAATGTTGTTGTAATATTACAACTGTGGGCCTTACAGGGTTAACATTAATGACAATTCGACAAAAAACATTGTTAATAATTGAGCACCAAATTCAGCATATTAGATTAGAAACTAAAACTCACCTTTGCCATCACAGGATTTAAATATACTCAAATAGAACACAGTTTTCTTAAATTACACTATGTTTTATCACTGGACACATCTAATATATGACATCATATTTAGGAAAGGACAGGAAAGGAAAGGACGTGACGTGTGGCCAAGTATGGTGACCCATACTCTGAATTTGTGCTCTGCATTTAACCCATCCAAGTGCACACACACAGTAGTGAGTAGTGAACAAACACGCACGCGCACACATACACCGTGAACACACACCCGGAGCAGTGGGCTGCCATATTGCTATCGCTGCGGCGCCCAGGGAGCAGTTGGGGGTTCGGTGCCTTGCTCAAGGGACTCTCTCTCAGTCGTGGTATTGAGGGTGGAGAGAGCGCTGGTTATTCAGTCCCCCCACCTTCAATCCCTGCAGGACCTGGGTAGCAAAGCACTTTTTTTGATCAAGTAGCTTGGTAGCTTCAACAAAAGCTAAGTTTTTCAAACCATTACTGAAGCTTTCTGAAGCTTAAGCTCAAATCGGAAATATAACTGCTAAGGATAACTGATCTTGGATCAATAAGTGATGCCAACTGCCACTAAACCTCGTAACTCCATTGACTGCTCAAACTGTCAGTCAAACCTAATTATTTCACCGGCCTCTCTTGTGAATGAAGTGTGGTGTTCATTTTGGAGCATCTCAGCCAGTGTTGCCAAGTCCACGGTTTTCCTGGCTGCTTTAACACTGTTGCCACGGGTTGTTTTTCATGTCCACAGGTTGAAGCGACCTCAAATAACATGATATTTAACCCCTGGCCTGGAATGCGAATTGTACCAGGGGAACCATGGCAAAAAAAATGTATATTTTACCCCCGTAATGCACATTTTTACAGAGGGACCCCCCTCAAAACACGATTGAGCTAGTTTTAAGTGGCAAAAATTGAAGGTAAATAAAGAACTGTTGACTGAATAAATACAACGTTTTCAAGAAACACTATATTTATAAAGGGCTAATGTTTTTTTTTTTTTGTATTTGAGGGGTGGAATAGAGTGTCTTAGTCTAGCATTTGTTGTCAAGTGACATATTTTCTTATTAAAAAAAAAAAAGCTGATGATAGTGAAATGGTAACACTTAAGGTATCACAATAAGGTATCATTTGTTAACATTAGTGAATGTATTAACTAACTTGAACTAACAATAAACAATACATTTGTAACAGTACTTATTTTTGTTAATGTTAGTTAATGAAAATTAATCTTATTTTAAATTGTTTCCAGTGAAACTATAAAATATAGGTGCTGCCTAAGTCACATTATAAATTAAACACAAACAGCTACAATAAGTACATCTGGTATTTCAGCACAAAACTGTATTAATTTGAACACTTCTCTAGCATACAGTAACGTTACCGTTTAATCTTCCAAATAAATTTGAAAAGTGTTTGACGTCCAGTAGATGGCAGCAATGTTTTACTAAACTATATAAACTTTCTAACGTTATCACCTCAAATTTAACTGAGAAATGTACATCTTCAAAGTGAATTTTACATAAAATGTTGATATTTTAATAAGCCCAGTATATACAAATATTACTAAATTAGCCAAATACCATAAATCTCCAAATACTACACACTACTACTAGCGTAAAAATATTATTAAAACGTGTTATCATGTGACACGAAAAATGACACGATTATGTTACAAAGTCTCGGATCTCTGGAACTCCATTGTTATTATCCTATTCTAAACTTTTAGACTAGGCCAACATGAAGTTTGTTCACAAACCTTTACCTCATGTAGTTTATTTATATGATCATCATTCATTACATTGTATCACCTCTGTCTTTGTCCTGGTTTTCCTCTTCATCTCTTCTTTTTTTTTTCTTCCCTGGGCACCAGAGGGCTTCGTTTTTGTTGACATACTGATAATTTATTAGTGAAGTGAACATCTATCACAGTCAGGTGACTGATGTTTGTGGAAGTGCGGCTGTGTTTTTGTTGGACGATCGTTATTTTGTAATATTTGAAATTCATAGTATTGAAGTAGTATTGGTAAAAAAAAAAAAAAAAAACTATACACATGCAATGATGCACATAAACGTAGCCTATCTGTAGGCCTATACATTTATACAGTAACACTATACAATAAGATTTCATTAATGTTAGCTAATGTATTAACTGTCATGAACAATTAATCTTTGTGAATGTTCGTTAATAAAAATACAGTTCATTGGTAGTTTGTTTGTTCACAGTGCATTAATATTAACAAACATAACTTTTGATTTGAATAATGCATTAGTAAAGGTTGAAAATAACATTAATAAATGCTGCAGAATATTGTTATTCTTAGTTCATGCTAACTACACTAGTTAACTAATGTTAACTAATGAACTTTATTGTCAAGTGTTACCCATTTATTTTGCCTATGTCACAATATGAGGAAATTGTTGTTGCCAAATTGGTTTGGAACAGTTGTTGAAAAAACAATTAAACTGAATTATTATGCCTGTCTATCTGTTTGGCTGACAGTTTTATTTATTACTGAGAGAGCTTTGACTTGGTATGATGCTGGTTCAAAATAAAAAAGTAAAAAAATAGCTTAGATGTAGTAAACTACTTTTGCCATGTTGCTGTAGCTTAAGCTTGCTACATTTTCCAGGGCTGTAGCTTTAGTGTAGTGAAGCTTTATTTAATGAAGAGTAACTGTTAGCTTAGCTCACTACATTTTCCAAGTAGCTTGCCAAACACTGATTAACTTTATATACTTTGTGTTAAAAATGTTTATGTAGACAACATATTGGATCTACCCATCAGGGCTGCACACAGACCACTGCTGCATAAAGAAAATGTATTTTCTCTCACTCTCTTTTAGAACCTGTGGACTCTGCTCCGGTGATTTTGGATGGGTTTGAACGGAGGGAAGTTATGGTGAGTCATCGGGTGGAGCTCCCATGTAAAGCGTCCGGTCACCCCCCGCCCAGGTATCGCTGGCTGAGGGACAACAGCCCATTAGAATCAGACAGCCGGTACCACCAGAGTGTATCGGGCCTTCTCATCGAGGCCACGCGACCCAGTGATGCAGGCAGTTATGTGTGCGAGGTGTGGAACAGCTTCGGGAATGCCAAAGTGGTCGGACGGCTGGTGGTTAAACGTAAGATTTCTTGTCACAGTATTCAACAATCATAGCATTCACATTATTATGACTATGACAACTTCTGAATGACCTGGCTTTTTTCAGAGGTTTGTATTTCAAATTTTTATGATAAGTCCCCTTTGACAAATACAATCTTGACAAATCTTTTCACTAATGTTTTGCAAACCAAAACAATTCATATAAATGATGATAAGCAATTAAAATTTAAATTGTGTTTGCTGTGTGCCAAGAAATTCAAGTTGAGCATCATTAGTCAGCACACAACTTAGTTTGAATGGGCTGCTATTAGCCAGTCTTTACTTACTGTATGCTCTGTTCCATCCAAAGCAGTATTATTTTAGTGTCATTGATGTACTGTTATAGTTTAGTTAATATTTTACATTTTATATTATATTTTCTGTTTTCACTTCATTTGTAAAGTAACAAAAATGTTTTTTTTTTTTCACTTTCAGTTAATGATCATAACCCTGATCCAAAGTGAGAATTATTAACATATTATTAATATTTAGACTTCTATGTCAAGTCACATTTATTTATATAACAAAGTATACAGATATTGTTTTTCTTAAATCTTAAACTAATTGGCTACTGTTTGCTTTGCTGGTGTTTGTTTGTCAACAAAGAAGTCTTCTACAAGTGATAATTGATCATTTTTTTCAATTTAGACATATTTATTATGTTTAATAATGCATTGTTGTCTATGTATGTGTGTTTCTATCTACCCCAGAGCCTCTGAAAGCAGTGGTGAGCCCACGGAAGGTGAGAGGCAGTGTGGGTAGCCAAGTGTCGCTGTTCTGCAGTGTGACTGGATCTGACGAGTATGAAATCACCTGGTACAGGAACGGTGAGAAGATCTATCAGGGTGTAAACGTACGTATCACAGGCATCAACAACGAGAACTTGGTGATGGAAGGAATGGCCAAGAGCGATGGAGGAGCGTATCAGTGCTTTGCTCGAAATGGCAAGATGTCCACCCAAGACTTGGTTCAGGTCGTCTTGGAAGGTGAGTAAGAGTATTATGTTTATTAGCATTAAATTACTAAAAGTAAACTGTAAATAAACAGTTATTGGAGTATGTTTTACAAGAAAGTAGTATTCTTTATACAAGTCTTTATACTTTGTTTAATTGCAGTGTGTTACGTGTCATTCCTTTGTAATTAAATGTGAAATTTACTATGAATTTCTAACTAAAAAAAATAGTTTCAAAGGAGATCATACACCATTTTTTAGTGTATGAAAATGCTGATAGATCCCTGATAATAAGCCAGTACTAGGACATAACATACCATGTCAAACATTGCAGGATATAACATTTTGGGGATCATCTCTTTTGACACCTTTGCTGCATAATGGTTGTGTTTGCACTGGGTGTTAGCATTTACTGTACCTAAATATATTATCTTAAAATCTGTTATTACTTTTAAGGGAACTGTTCACCCAAAAATGAAAGTTTTGTCACCTTCATGTCATTCTAACACTATCATTTTTTTCCCCCATGTAAAACACAACATGTTATATTAGACAGAGCTACTGTTTTCCATGCAGCAAATGTGGATAATATTTTCTACACGTAACATAGTTCATACAGCTTCATTGAAATTGTACATTATCAAAATAATTGGGTGAGTAAATGATGACAGGATTTTTACTTTTGGGTGAACTATTTCACGGGCATTTCACACTTGAAATTGTTAACCCTGGGTCATCCTAAACCCCGGATAAACGGAATAAAACCCTGGATAAAACCCCTGGGTTATCTGTAATCGCGTTTCACACTGCTCATACTATACCTGGGGTTAACTGTTAATCCTGGGTGTTCATTAAAGGACGTTTCACGCTGTACATTTCTAAACCCCTGGTTAACGTTCTTATTTGCATATTTGCAGTGTCGCTGTCACTGATTGGACAAACAGTTGTGTCGTAGGCCTATGTGTGGACGACAGCCGGAGATATTGTCAAAAGCATCAAATATTGGAAATATTAAGAGGATTTAGGCCTTTAATGTAGGCCTGTTTTAGGCTTATTATTATTCAATACTTTTATTATTCAGCTAAATTACAATGAACTTGCCCCGCAATAATTTCATAGCGCATCACCGCATTACTAGGCTATTAGATTACTCCTCATTGAAAATTCATCCATGATTCATGCATTAATTTTTTTTTTAATTCATTTTTTTTGTATTAATATCTACAATGAATTATATAACTATAATTACAATTATTAACACTCCAGTCATCAATGAAAATTAAAAAGCAGCTTCATTTCATGCACCGATTTTCAAAAACAACCTGTTTAACACAAAACACTATTCTTCTCATCTTTTTCACTATATGGGGCACAAGAGAAATACCATTATTAGCATATGTTGAAGTAGATTCGTCTTTCGTCGTCTCCGAGAGAATATGCGCCGTTAATGCAACATAAGAAAGCTCCGTCAGTGTTTTTACTTTCACTTTCTGTATAGTGAATGAGATTAAGACGTTCACAGTAGGGCTGTCAAACGATTAATCGCGATTAATCGCATACAAAATAAAAGTTTGAGTTTGCCTAATATATTTGTGTGTACTGTGTGTAATTATTATCTAAATATAAATACAAACAAATTAATGTATACATTTAAGAGAAATATGTAATTTATGTACAAAATATTTTTATTTATATATAATATAAATTATATAAAAATTATAATAAATACATATACTTGTAAATATTTCTTAAATATATACATGAATGTGTTTGTATTGATATATACATAATAATTACAAACAGAAATATATTAGGCAAACTCAAACTTTTATTTTGTATGCGATTAATCACGATTAATCGTTTGACAGCCCTAGTTCACAGGCATAACTACTGCGCAAAGTTTGCACGTTGTTTGTGTGATATCCATTGGTCCGCCTGCATAGTTTAAAACAGAAATATTTTCAATAATGCGACGTAAACATCTCGGACTTGCGGTTGGATGAGGCGGGGCGGGTTGTGATTTTCCGCTACGCCACTGACAGCAAGCTGTTTACACAGCTTTTATTTTTCTCTTACCGGCTGCTGTCTACACGATGTGCGTTTCCTTTTACTGACTTGACATGAGCCTCGCTGCTTAATTTCTGATTGGCTGTCAAGCATCCAGCAGCAACAAGCTAACACCGTTCCGTTTTACACTGAACAAACTTAGCACTGCAATGGTTCAAATAGCAGGTGTGAAACGTTTCTTTATCCAGGGTTAGAAGCTGTGTTTAGAACGACGATAACCCGGGGTTAAGTGCAGTGTGAAAAGCCTTCTTGAATGCAATAAAAAAAAGAATTTAGCTACACATTTAGGCCTAATGCAGTTGGTGCCAGCAAAGCCCCTCCCCCAAATCTCAGTTATGCAAATGCAATGTTTGACATTTATAAATGAATTTACTTCTTTAAACCACTACTTCAGCTTCTATTTTTATCCAACCTGCCGCAGACACATGATTGTAGGATATCACAGATAATAAAGGGTACATCTAGGCTGATTTCAAAAGTCAATCAGATAAGTAGGCAAAATGTTACACAAACATTGGATTCAGCTATGGAGATTGTGGAGCATATGTGAAACTGTGCATGTGTTTTAATATAACCCTCTGCTGGACTCTACTGAAGCTGCTGGACCTGCAGCTGAAAAGATTTGTTGCTTCAGCTCGGTTGCTGGGGCAACTGTCTCCTATTGCCACAAAACTGCATAAAGAGGATATTGATAATCTATAATGATGTTAAAAAAGCCAGGATGATCAGAGACTAAAGATTTCAATAGCACTAAGCTTGAAAACACAGCTGTATCTTGTTAAGTGCCATGCTATAGGAAAACAGGGCTGAAAAGGTTTGCAAGAAATGTCTGGCTAGATGTAGTGTTTTTTTTCTTCTTCTTCTTTTTCTTCATTGTCCATTATTTACTGTGAATGTGAAGAGGTGGTTTCATAATTTTTTTCTGTGTTTTTTTTTACATAAAGTTACGTTCACCTAGCAGCTGCATGTATCTTTATAGTTTGATTTATTCCACAGACATTTTAAAGTGTAAAATATTTGAAAACATTCAGAATGTGCAAAACAGGCCAAATCTGGTACTTTGTTGGAAAGCCTGGTTTCTTTCTTTCTTTCTTTTAAAAATATTATGACTGAAGTTTGGAGATTTCTCATTGACTTTACATTTACTTTTTACATTGCAAATGTACAGTACTGTGCAAAAGTTGTAGGCCATTAGTATTTCGAAAAAAAAAAAAAAAAAAAACAATTAAGGACAAAAGGACTCTGATAACAGCCAACCAGTTCTTTAAACTGTGCACAAGAAGCTTCAAATCTTTTTTGAAGATTTGTATACTGGACTGTGATTGGTCTTTCTATTTGCATACTTAATTTTGTTTCCATATATATATTAATGTTTTGTCAACTTGCACAGGAAAGTGACTGATGTTGCCTCCAGTACTGCATGAGCTTTCAATGTACTATGTGTACTGAATTAGATAAAGAGCTTTTACAGGTGCGGAGTGTAAATTTCCTGACATTGTACATCTGTCATGTTAGCATTGCCCTTTGACCCGTATGACCTAATATGATAACCTAACAACAAATCAGTGGTTGATATTTGTCTCTTTTGTCCAAAAAAATTCAATATTTAAGAATATACAAATAAACTTGCTTCAAGATACTTTTTTATTTTAATTTTTAAAGATATTTTTAAAGATTGTTGTACAATATACCAGAAATATCATTTAAGATTTAAAAATGTGAAATTAAAATTGTCCACCTTTTATGACAGATTAATTATCAAATTTTATTATTAT
>JAHKKF010502318.1:0-14591 GCA_019740295.1 Labeo calbasu
GTTAGTGTACAAACTGCAGTGCTTTATCAATACGTTTCTGTGTTGGGCTAATGCATATACCATGGCTGTTTCGGTGTTTACCACCAAGCTGTGGGTTAGAGTAATGGTGTAGGGCGTTCTGTTTCCGAAATGCGCTGCACGCCATAGACCAATCACAACAGACTGGGTCATTGGACCAGTCACCACAGATTAGCGTCATGCAAAGGAGGGGTTTGGACAAATGATTCTTTGAGCGAATTGTTTGGAAGTTGTTGAGCAAAAAAGGTAAAAATAAATGCATATTATAAAACAATTAAAGTGTTTTTTGACCTCCCAAAACCAAAATATGAACCTTTCATAATTCATAATAGGGGAATTTTAAATAAAGACCAGATTGAGCTGTTAACACTTGAAATCTTAAATTTACATATTTTGTAGGTCAACAAGTCACACAAACTTAAATGTTTTATTTATGGGCCCAAAACGTATAAAATTTAGGTAGTGTTTAGTCAAGGTTACTTAATTATTTAAGTATAGGCAATATTTGGGTTTAAAGTGTGTAATGCTATTTTTCTCTAAATCTGTTCAAATGTAGAAACAAACTCTACATCTTGGGTGAGTAAATTGTAATTTTTGGGTGAATTTTTCCTTTAAAAGTTATTTATTTAAAAAAAAAAAAAAGTGATAAAACTGAACATTTAAATTGGATCTGATTATCAATTCGCTTTGATTGTCACTACTGTAGTCCATGCAAAAAATAAAAAATAAATAAATAAAAAATAAAAAGAGCAATTCACTTTTCACTCTCTGTGTTAAAGGTTTTCATCTGATCCCGCTCCGTCTCCTCCCCCTCACTGTTCCAGTAAGACACCAGAAAGGGAGGAAACATAACGCTTCAGTCGGTGGATCTATTACATTAACAAAGGGAAAGGATTACATTTACTACTCTGCGTCTACAGAGTACACACAAGCTTGTACGCCGCAACCGGAGCTCACAGAGATGTCACTGTCAATGTAATAGTGTGTTTTTAAGCTGTCACATTCCGATAAAAATAACCATTTTTCACAACTTAACCTGCAGTAGAGAAGTGTTTCCGGGAATGGAAAATAAAGCCACTTTGAGTTTTCTGGGCATGGGCGTGACAGTTACCAACAAATTAATAGTGCCAATGGTCTTATTTAATAGCCTCCACCACAAGATTTCAAAGAGAAGAGAACATTTAACTCAAGATCTGAGACAGCATGAGCACAAATGGGGTGGTACAGGACTTCAGAGTGATATGTAAATAGAAGATTACCCTTTGAGACAAGGAGTGACTCTGTGGTAATTGCTCGGAAGTCCGTTTCCTCTCCGGGGTGTCTGAGATGGTGGTAGAGGCCTATGGGATTACAGGACAGAGGTGCAGTTCAGAAGGTGTCTGTGTGAAGCTGATGGCATGAAGATGTAATTGGCATCAGTGGTAGGGAAGATCTCACTCAGACACGAAGGTCATTGCCCTCGCCCACCATGTTAATCTCTCCTTGTGACTCCAGCACCCTCCTGAGCCTCAGCCCACCAATGGAGACTGGTTTGCTTAAAGAAGAAGTTCAGGCCAAAACTCACAGCATGAACTGGATCACAGACCAAAGCTTTCGACTTAGATATGTGTAAATGTATTCATATACTTATTCAAAAAAGATAGAGAGACAGAAGGTGTGATAGAGCATACTCAGACTTTTTAGCTGGAATATGATGCCAATTTTCTGTTCTTTCTTTCAGTTAGACTTGTGGGGGTGCAACACAACGCTATTAAGACAACAAATACAAAGGGATTAACTAGCAACATATGGGATTTAGCCCACAACACAAAGGAATTCATCCTTAACACAACAGAATTAGTGCACAAAACCACTGGTTTAACCCACAACATTAAATGGAAGCTTTGCATTACAAGTGGACCGCAGCAGAAGTATTAGGACAAAGTAAAAGTGGTTTGTTTTGAAACCCAGACTCACTGGAAAAACATGCATGTGGTGAAAATTTTTGCTTCAAAAATTCCCAGCCGAGGAAGAACAATCTTATCTAGCGAAACGATCAGTTATTTTCTAAAAAAAAAATAAAAATACAATTTATATACTTTCAACCTCAAATGCTTATCTCATCTAGCTCTGCGTGTGCTCTGTGCATTCCGGGTTATGACAGTTAGGGTACGTCAAAAAACTCCCATTTTCATATTCCCTCCCTCTTCATATTCTCCTCCAACTTCAAAATCATCCTACATCACTGTTTTACCTTTTCTGTAAAGGGTATTTGAGCCTCCTTGCGCAGTCACTTTGTAAACGCTGGGTCGGTACTTCTGCAGCGATGTAGGACGATTTTGAAGTTGGAGAAGAAAATGACATAGGCGTTTTTCAACGTACCCTAACTGTATTGAACCGGAGTTCACACAGAGCTAGACAAGATGAGCCATTTGAGGTTAAAAAGTACATAAATTGCACTTTTTTTTTTTTATATATCTCTTTAAAGCTGCATTTAAACTGCATTTTGGAAGTTCAAACTCACAGACACCATTAAAGTCCACTATATGGAGAATAATTCTGAAATATTTGCCTCAAAAAACATTTTCTTTACGACTGATAAAAAAAGAAAGACATGAACATTTTGGATGACAAGGGGGTGAGTAAATTATCTGTAAAATCTTTTCTGTAAGTGAACTTCTCCTTTAACAAAAGTGACTGAATAAAAACACATTTGTTGAAGCTTTTCCATCCACTTGTATCCATGCGTTTCGCATCAAAAGTAAGGTCCTATTAGGTCCTACCAGGTGAGCTACAGAGCAAGTTTACATGTCAAAAAAATCAATACTTAAGGAGTTGTTAATGTGATGCAAGTATCAAAATGTATTACTTTACAAACCATGCACTATGGTGAATGTGTTTCGAGGTCGTAGCATAGAACTGTGCAAGGAACCGCATAAAAACAAGTTATTATTATCCATATTGTATATGGATAGAAATAACAAACATTGTTGTCCTCCTGCCTGTTTTAATTTGCATTGGAAACTAGAGCGAATTTTATTTGTAGATATATTTTAGAATTTTGCAAAAAACGTACACTGCCCTCCAAAAGCTTGGAAACACCCCTGGCAAAGTGTGGTTTTAGATGATATCAGCATAAATCCTTATCATTTTTTGGTGCAAATGCATTAAAGTAACTTGACATTGTCATTGAAGACCAGCAATAATAATTTTCAGTTTGATTACATAATAATGGCAATATATACATGTCAAAGTCAGACATGCCCCTTTGCCAGCTGTGATGCCTGGTTACTGGTTTAAACTTGCCCCAGGTTTTTAAAAGATTTTTGGGTAAGCACACCTTAATAGCTTCAACAATTGATTGCCAATTAAGTTTAGAATACAATGAATTTAGGCCCAGATTATGCAGAGATATAATAGCTGCTAATGGTGGATATTTTTTCATGAATCAAATTTTTTTTCTATGTATAAACTGTTTATGTAATAAAATATGTTTTCGCAGTTTGTGTTGTCCCTTATCAGTGCAAAATTATCATAAAGTAAAAAGGATTCATGCCAATATTGTCCAAAACCCCACTTTTCTAGGGCGTTTCCAAACTTTTGAAGGGCAGTGTAGGTAGTAGAGACATGTTTTTCCAATGACCTTATGTTATAGTTTTGCTGTATTTTAAGTTACGTGTGTTGTGGGTAAAAAGTAGAACTGTGTCCAGAGGTCCGCTGTTAATTTGCCTTAAATATCTAAAAAAGGAGCATAAACTGTTTTTGAAAATTTTGATTTCACTGGACTATATACAGTGGAAAGGTTGGGAAAAATGTTGGCTCAGATTTTATTGATTGTCTAATATTGGTTTGCAGTAGGCGTTGGAGTCCCTATGACTCAGTATGGGTTTATATTTGTAGAGAAGTACATAACACTACCCAGCATGAGTTGCTTTGTTTCAGTGCTTCTGTCTGCGTGGATGTGTGTGGTTTGCACACTCTGCAGAGTGCTTGGCAGGAGTCCTCCAGGCGTGACTGATACTCTAAGGCCAGCGGTAGCATGTGGGGGGGGAATGTGTGCTCTCATAGTGAAACAGTTATTCTCGGGTTAAACAAGTAGGCTTCCCCATGCTGCAGCTCAGTGTGATCTAACTTTGAACAGAAGGAACAATATTCAGCACAAAAACTGAGGATTTTGCTCTGACTATTTCACACGCTATATTCAGCTGGATTCCGCTGTGAGAGATACATATAATGTGTGATCCTGAACTAGCATGAGGCAACAGGTCTGTGGCTCAACACGGACCTGTTTCCATTAAGCCTGAGAGTACCGAGCGACAACGCAGAGTGAAAAACCTCAAGCAGAGCTTTTAAAATCATCATTGTTTCTGGCATTGTATTCTCTTATGTGCCCGAAAGAGCAATCGTTTTCTATACAGTATTGTAACACTTTGTTTTGATAATCCACTTTAGACATTCTACTAACTATAAGGTAACTTTACCACTTCAAGTACTAGTCTTTGGAGTATTAGTAGCCTGTCTGTTGATATCTGGTAACACTTTATTGGAATGATCCCCAACAGACATTGTACTGACAATAGGGGCTTTCACACTAGAGGAAGCTTTTCATAGTTCCTAGAACTATTGATGGAATCACCCACTTTTTGGCTTATTCGCACCACAGGAACTAGGAACGTATTTGGTTCTAGGAACTCCTTTTGGGGGAACTAAGCTCCTACTTCAGAGTAGGGTCTAAAACAGTTCTACAGGAGCTATCAGGCCAAATGCATACAAAAATTTGTTTACCTGTCAGTTTTAAAAAGCCATGTAAAAATATTTACTCCATGAACATGGAAAACAGCATTAACCTACTTGTTTACCTACCTGTTGTCTGCAGCATTGTGTTCTTTTTTCAGCCTCGATGATATGTAACACTGCAAGTTGTCATGGGAATTTTAGTCAGATTTTCATGCTCTTTCAGTCGCGTAAACTGTGCGTTTGCATTCCATCTCGGTTATCACGAAACCCACAACCCACAACAAAAACAGCTCAGATCATGCCGTCCTCCATTCACCATTCACCAGTTGTTGACGTTTGTAAATGGCGCAAATAAAGATGTTGTTGTCGGCCACTTCAGAGCTCTTGTTGCGAGTGCGGTGCGAATGCAACCAGGAAAACGGCCTGAGGGGAAAATTGGTTCTTTAGGAGCCACCATGCTGGCTAGTCCACAAGACAAAAAAAAAGTAAAAATAAAAAAACCACTGAGATCATTAAAATAACCCCCTTCAAAAGTTTGGGAACTCTTGGTTCTTAATAATAATGTGTGTGGTTACTTGGATGATCTACGACTGTTTTTTTGTTTTGTGACGGTTGTTCACGAGTCCCTTGTTTGTTCTGAAAAGTTAAACTGAGCACTGTTCTTTAGAAAAATCTTTAATGTCCTGCAGATTCTTTTTTTTGCATATTTGAACCCTTTCCAGCAGTGACTGTATGATTTTGAGATCCATTTTTTCACACTGAGGACAACTGAGGGACTCAAACACAACTATTAACATTCACTGATACCCCAGAAGGAACATGATGCATTAATAGCCGGGGAGTGAAAACTTTTGAACAGGATGAAGATGTCAAATGTTTTTTTTTAATTTGTTGAAAGATAATTTTTTTTCAATTTAGTACTGCCCTTTGGAAGCAACAGAAGATACTTGCATGCTTCCCGGAAGACAAATTAAGCGCAGTTTAAAAGTACTAAATAAAAAAAAATACCATGGATTTTGTATGATAGCTCTTATTTTGTTAATATTATTCAGATTTTTACAAATTCTGCAAGGGGTTCCCAAAATTTTGCATGCCACTGTATAAATTAGATATATATTTAGTTATTTGGGTTAAAAAAATGCAATTCTTTGTTTTGTTTAAACCCCTTCTGTTATGTTTCCATGTGTATTGTAATAATGTCATGTCATAATAATGAATGCCTGACTCTGAGGTACAAGTTCCCAGGTGCACTTGAAGGCATCATATCCTCCTGTGGCCAGTACAAATTTATATTCATAAATTGAAAAATGTTCTTAATTTCTTAAATTCTAAATATATTACCCACCCATTAATAAACATGTTTAGAACATCAATGTGTACAAAACCAAACAAAACCTACTCTATAGCTCCATACATTGGGTATATTTCCCTTTAAGAAAGGCTATCAGCAGGGCAGCAGAGACAGCTGTGGTCCTGTAGGCTGAAGCTGGCCTGGATGCTTTAAGAGTCGAGAAATCCCACCGAGGCTGAAGAAATCCCACCTGATTGATTACTAGTAAGGAGGTGATTCATCATTAATCCGACCTGCTCCAGCTACTTATAGGAAGCCAAAGCCCGGGGAGG
This sequence comes from Labeo calbasu, assembly GCA_019740295.1. Taxonomy (NCBI): domain Eukaryota; kingdom Metazoa; phylum Chordata; class Actinopteri; order Cypriniformes; family Cyprinidae; genus Labeo; species Labeo calbasu. The sequence continues at coordinate 6,358 of JAHKKF010502318.1, forward strand.
AGGCCAAACCACAGCTAGCAAACACAGAGGATGATGGAACAATAAAATTAAAGACTTATATCCACATATATTCGGATTTATGGCTGTATGGAACATGAGAAGCAGCTCGACTCATGTGTAATACGGTCCCCAGGCTACTTAAACTTTATGGAGTATATTCTTATAGGAGTTCATGATTCAGTGAAAGTCCCTTCTAAGTGTGTGGACAACATAGATGTGTCCACATTTACAAATGGATTGTAATGTAGACAGAATACTGGATTAATGCTGGATCTCACTAACACATGTCTGTAAATATAGTATACTGCTGTCAAAATCAATTTACATGTTTAGAGAGGGAAGTGGTGTTGGCAAATGCATTATTAGTTTCTTTCCTAACTCGGTCAGCCTCCTCGATATTCATTCTATCTCCCCAGCAGGGTTTAAAATCGATGCGTGTCTAAATCAATTTAATCAATATCTACTCTAGCAATCACGAAGGGCCACCGATCACAATCTATTGCCTCCAACTATATGTCTAGTTTAAATTCCCAGCAAACATGAAGTCTTTACAAGCACATCTAATAATCTTTCACTCCCCTATGTCCCTTGTCGCATAGTGGCCGACAGAAACCATCATTATGGATCAGCCAGTGATGTAAGACAGAGGGTGTAAAATTTTATACCCCACTTATGGCCACTAAGGATTCATTTCCAGAGCTTGCTTTTTAGGAGGAGTTAAATCAATGCGAGTGCTCAGCTTTTCTTCGGGATGAAGTCAATAGACCTTCAACACTAACAAAAAATTTAAGATGTGAAAAGGGAAGAATTTGATTTTACACATCCATGACTGTGCAAATGCAAAGACTCAAATTTACGATATTCACCTGCTGAGTGCTGAACATGCAAAGCAACGTGCCACTAACCTATATTTATATAAAGGACATAGACTTTTGGTATTGCAAACCACCTAAATCACAGGGTATTTTATGTGAAGTGCATGTGGAGAAGCAGATATAAACACACCTGCACCCATGTGCTACACACACACACACACACCCTCGTGTTTACTTGATCGCTTGCACATGGCATTCAAAAGCTCTTTTTTGGGGGGATTTGGAAACTTGGTATTTGCAGCTACCTGTTGTGCTCTGGGACACACAGGTAGGTTATACACAGCTTTTGTGCTAAAAGGCTTCAAGTCAGTGGTGCAGATAGAGACTCCCTGTCTGTGGCACACCACTGGGCGGGCCAGGAAGAGGAGGAAGGGCATGAAGAAAGTGTGAGTCTTCAGCACAGCCAGAGCATCCTGGTAGGGAGTCAACTAATCTCTTCCTTACTGTCTTCCCACTGGAAAGCGCCTCATTTATGGCACGGCTCTTTCATTGTATTGCAGCAAGTGCATGTTTCCCCCTGTGGCTGGTGCAGAGGAAGATTTGAGATTCACCTGCTCGACTGAATTTCTGCTTCTACACATACCAGATATAGTTAATGCCTAAGAAAATCTGATTTGTACTACTACTACTGCTGCTACTGCTACTACTACTAATATGATTCAACTGCTGGACTGAAGCCCTGCTTTTCCATATACGGTCTGTATTAAGATGCCTAGATATAGCTAAAATGCCTGAAACTGAAATGATGGACGGACGGACAGCAACTGTTAAGATACAATTTAGAATTTAAATTTATTGTTTAATATATACAGTTTCTTTCTAACCTTACTCATAACCTTATGTAATATTCAAAAGTATTGTCTATGTTATTGTCATGATGTAGGCTATATGTATATATACAGTTTTATGCAAAAGTTTGGGAACCCCTTGCAGAATCTGTACATCTCAGAGATCTTTTTTTTTTTTTTATTTAGTACTGTCCTGAGTAAAATAGATTACAAAAATGTTTATATATAGTCACAAAAAAGCTAAGACAAAAAAGACAAGCAATAGCTGAAATTATTAAAATTACCCCCTGTAAAAGTTTGGGAACCCTTGGTTCTTAACACTGTGTGTGGTTACCTGGATGATCCACAACTGTTTTTGTTTTGTTTTGTTTTGTGATGGTTGTTCATGAGTCCCTTATTTGTTCTGAACAGTTAAACTGAGCACTGCTCTTCAGAAAAATCCTTCTTCAGTTTTCAGCATCTTTTGTATATTTGAACCCTTTCCAGCAGCGACTGTATGGTTTTGAGATCCATCTTTTCACACTGAGGACAACTGAGGGACTTGAACACAATTATAAAAATGACTCAAACATTCACTGATTCTCCAGAAGGAAACATGATGCATTAAGAGCCGGGGGGTGAAAACTTTTGGAATTTGAAGATCAAGGTAAATTGTACTTAAGTTGTCTTCCGGTAAACATGCAAGTATCTTCTGTTGCTTCCAAAGGGCAGTACTAAATGGAAATAACATTTAAAAAAGTAAATACAATTTGGACATCATCCTGTTCAAAAATTTTTAACCCCCCGGCTCTTAATGCATGGTCTTGTGGACCATATGTAAACATCTTTTATGTAAAATATCTTACTCAGGACAGTATTAAATAAAAAAAATAACATGCATTTTGTGCGATCTCTCTTATTTTGTTAAAATGATTCACATTTTCACAGATTCTGCAAGGGGCTGAATAGCACACAAAAGATAATATGACACATGCATACAACTTACAACGTACAATGTAATGATATGACAACGAAAAAGTTAACTAAAAGAGAACAAGCATTTATATAAGCATATATTTACCTCATTCAGTTCTTAAGATTAATTATACTTCTCTAGGTGGGTCCTAGCATGAAAACATTTGGGAATGCCTCTCTAGCATACAGTAAAACAGCTGTTTCTGTGTAACTGTCCATGGTACCTCATATGGAGCTGTCCGTGGTCCTTCCCTTTAAGTGCTGAAGCATTCTTTACCTCATATAGAGATCAAGGATCAAGAGATTGAAGAGCTGTGATGGAAACCTGACTATGGCCTCTTCACTATCAGCTGGTGTCAGCAATCTGTGACACCACTGGAGCATTCGAGGCCAATTGCAGAGAGCTATTGGTCGCTGGCTAAGTACTAGTTTTGGCTTTGCAGTGATTAGTCATCACGTCTGTTTCTGAGCTCCTTTTTTTGTTAGTGGACCGGGTCTGAAAACTTCCCAATGCACTGAGAGCTGTATCTCAGGCAGTACACTCATACTGTGGACTTCTCTAACTTGAGCTCGGCACAGCTGGGTTCATTTTCAGCTCTCTTCTTCTTCTTCACAACAACAACAACAAACAGAAGGAGCATTGAAGCAGCTCTGCTGTTTACATTTGCACGAGAGCTCCATTTCTTGAAAATGTTTGGACAAAGCAGAGGTGGGCAATAACTCAATTTTGAATCAACGAGATGAGAGGTAAACACATCAGAATCAGAGCTGAGGTGATAAGGCTGCATCAGGGCTGGCTCATACTTCCTTGGAGAGAGTCAATTTGATGGTCGCCGATCAGATGGAATGTCATTAAGGATTTATGTCATATATTACCTCAGTGACAATAAAAGTTACAGGAGAAAATGTCCCAAGGGGCTCAACAAATCCAGCGCTCTGCTTTTGCCAAATGTTTCAACAAACATGAATGCATGGTAAGTAATACAACCTATTGATGCGGCCCCTGAAAAGCGAAAGAAAACAGGTATATCTTTATGACAAACATCCATATCGGAACAAGCGCTGATTAAATCTGGTGTATGACTGCGTCATCGAGCTGAAAAACAGAGAACAATAAAACAGTCCCTGAGGTGCTCTCTTGCACATCATGATCATATTGCATATGTGTTTAGTAGCCACAGCAATGAATGGCATTAGAACAATGTTACCTGCCATTTAGAGACAAACAATTTCACCTGCCCCAGTGAATGGTAATACGTGAGTCCTAATGAGCCTTAGTGGAAATGCAAAGCAGAGGAGATGAAAACGGAAATTGGCCCGTCACTATTGAATGACAAATACCTAACGTGCCTGGGGTTCTCCTGAAGATATTATAGCGAGTTACTTCTGAGTTCAATACATCTTATTATCCCGCAGCAAGAACAGAATAAATAAAAAAGGAAAATAAGAGGGAGAAAATAATAAAGGATTTGTGGAAATAAAAACCAGAGATTGAATTTCCTGTTGACCAAATGTCACCCTCTGCAGCTAAATTATACTATTGCATATGGGCAGCCCATTATGTTGCCAAGTATGTGTTCTTAAGATGGGGTTTATTTATTTTCTCATGCCTGATGGCTCCGAGTCTCTCAGGAGAGTGGCCCTGAGAATTGATTTCTGACAATCCATGATTCACCTCCCAAAGCCCCGCTTCTCTGACACTCTAGCAAATCAACTTAAAGGCACTGGCTGACAGCTCCTCACAACGCACTCCATATAAACAGCCATTATTCCTTCAGAAAGCTCTTTTTGTCTTGCTGCGGGTTCAAAAGGAGCACGTCTCTCCAAAGATGAGAAGCACATTTGAAAGAACTTTGAAGAAGGCGAGATGGGAGAGATGGGGATTTGCTGAGCTTCTATGCAGCAACATTTAGAGGTGCTGAACATGCTGTCACTCTCATCTTCATCTGACATGTCATACCTCACTAGTAGTTTGAGGCTATCTACTGATTCATGGTTATTATGGGAATCATAAAATGATATTTGCGTCGCCATCAGAATCTTATGATGATGCACCTTCATCATGGGCGCGGAGATAAAAGACGCCTACTGTATGGGTTCTGTCATTTCAAGCAGACATATTTCACCCAGAATGCAGCATCAATTTGGCCAAATACATCTTCTCGAATTAATGCACTTTCTTAAAGGTCAGCTATTTTTATTGTAGCCACATTTCACTGCATCCATATTCAGTTTCACGTTTGCATGTTCGAATAGAATAATTGCAAAGCAATTGTGCCCTACCCCCTCAAAAAAAAGTAGCTAAAATTCAAAAGCTCAGCCCAATTACAGCCCTTAGACCAATATAAGAAGAAAAAAAAATGAATAATTCATTAAACAGCATTTCATTTGCTCAGTTTGACTTGGTGGTGCTAAGAGCCACATAGGCAATAGTCTTGGCTTCAAAATGATTGGCAGGCTCTGTTGATGGATATACAGCATAAAAATTGCAGACGATACAGAGTTTTTATATTTTTTGACAACACCATTCCACATCAGAGTGCTTGAAAAATGGCACCCACAGAACAGAGCTGTGCAGGAGAGATTGCACTTCATAAAAAGAACAGCACACAGGGGTGAAATTCCACTGTACATTATGGATTTCCCACTACATTATTGATAGATTGCACTAATATAACCTCAGTAAAGACTTCAGGACAAGTTTATTGATGGTTTCCTTCTTTCTGAGCCTCCTGTCTCCTCATGCCCTTAAACATGCTAGCTTGATTTTCCAGAGCCTTCAACCTGTCATTATGTGTGTACTGTTGTCTGCCCGTAATCCCTCGGATTTACATAGATTTAGAACGCCAAGTCTGTAGTGTTTACACTAGAAATATTGACGATTCTCTTGAGATTAGACCGGAGCGATCTTAACAGACAGTGAGTCACCCAGCTGAAGCCATTGTTCGGCATTTTGTGCCGTCAGTTAAACAGGCTGACAGTTGTGGGTTTTAATGCACTAAAGAGCTTCGTACTTACAGACAAGCGAGTCCTTTAGATTGCTGACAGATCATGGAGATTCCAGGAACCCTGAAAAAAAATATATATATATATATATTGGGATATATGAGCAGCTGATATTAATGTACTGACAAACAATCCACATTTATCAATGCTCTATTAAAGTAAAGACTTTCTGACAGTGATCAGCTGTGTCTGTAAGGGGCATTTTCATTATGTGCTAGTGGGTATGGATGTGTGTGTGCGGTGGTCTTCTGATCCTGCACCTCGGGGCCCTTGACCATAATGTGGTTTGTTTGTGTATGTGCCTTCTGTGAGACTGGAGGAGGCAAAACATGGGCCAGGAAAAACATATGGCACTGCTGGGATACGATCACCTGCTGCTGCTGCTGAGCCATTGTGGCCGTTTTCAGGATCATTTTGAATCAACCTTAGTTAATGACAAAGAAAACAATGAGTATTCAAACAATTCATCTCCTCTAGTAAACCCCATTAGAGTCAGAGCTCTTTTTGGCATAGACTATAGTTTAGCCTTGAAAAATATGTTATATGCTTCCTGTTTCAATAATAACAAAAAAAATCTATTGTAAATATTCTAATGGTTTGTTTAAACAATCTCAGTATCTACAGTATCTAGCTGTTTTTAGCACTTGTCTTCTATACTAAAGTACCCAGTGCTGGGACTCAGTACATTCTAAACAGACATCCACCTTTTCCCCTAATCCCAAAAGGTGCAGGTGTTCTTCCGAGCTGAAAATTACAGCATTATTTGCAAACCTCGGCTGAACAGCTAAGAGAATGAAATTAGCTCATCCCTTATGAGAGATGAGATCAGACAGATCAACACACAAAAAGTTCAACTTTTATCTCACAGCAAAAACATTAGAAAACATTTAAACCTTAAAAAAATTGGTCACACTTTATTTTAAGGTCCAGTTCTCACTATTAACAAACCATTAACTACGATTTTTGCCTCAAAAACTCCTAATTTGCTTCTTGTTAATAGTTAGTAAGGTAGTTAAGTTTAGGTATTGGCTAGGATTCGGGATGTAGAATATAGTCATGGAGAATATGTGCTTTACAAATACTAATCATAAACCAATATGCTAGTAATATGCATGCTAAAAAGTAGCTAGTTAACAGCATGAATTGGTCCCTATACTAAAGTGTTACCGAAAAATCTTCTAGGGAAAAAAAAGATGCGTGGCTATTTAATCTGGACTATAGTCAAAAACGAAATATTACCATCTTGAATCTCTTAAAAAGGAGTCAAAATTCAGAAAGGATCATGAAGAATGTCCAATAATAGTTGTACAGTTCCAATAAGTGCCTTGTTAGAATTAGCTTGGGGCTGGTCAGCCTAAATGACGTTTTATGTTGATGTCTGTTTAAGATACTGTGCAGGGTTTTAAAGTGCCATTTCATAACGCATTAGTTTGACAATGACCACCGGGCAGAGCTCTGCTGTAAATCAGACAATTGCGAAACGCCACCTCAGCACAACAACCAATAAGCCTTAATTAGGCCCGTATTGTCCAATTTGTTACCAGTTTCTCAGTGTGGCACTGTAATTGGCTAAACATCAGAGCATATTATGTCTCAAATAGGCCAACATGGTGCTAATAAATTACAACTTATTAATGCAGGAGTAAATCACATCAAGGACACAAAGCACCAACGGATATTATGATCAGAAATTTATGAGCAAAATACAGAAGAAATGCCAGAGCCCATGCTTTACTACCCAGTATATATGGCCAATACTTTAATTTACACAGTAATTATATTCATTTGTAATCATTTATGATTACGACAGCAATCTAAAATGCAGAAACAAACTGCAGCAGTGTTTAACACCAATAGGTTTTCAATGAGAGATTGTACATTACTTTATGACATACAGTAGGTGTGCTAATAAGAACAGAAAGTGTGAAAAGAGTGTGCACCTGGAGAACTACAATCACCAGTATTTTCCCAACGTGTTTCTTTATTATTAATTTATGATAAAAGTTCAATTACTATTCTGATATTTTGTTCAAAAAACAGTATTTGGAATTCAGCAGATGCTTTGCTGTTTGTATACACATGCATTCCCTATGATCTTGACGTTGTTAGTGTTACGCTCCACCAGTTAAGCCCCATATGTCATACATTTTTGATAATACGTCTCATGATGTATTTAATTCATATAAAACTTGTTTTTTTTCAGTTAGGCTGTCCATAATAGCGCCTCATGAAAACACCTCTTTGTTGTTTTCTAGGGACATATCTACAGTTTGCTTTGTTATTGTGGCAAACAAATATGATTAAAGCACTTTAATAAATCTTTAATAATGTATATTCAGACAGGGAAGCACAGCTATGTTATCTAGTAAGCATGTGCTGCTTCTCAAGAGTATTTACTGTATATACAGAATAGATTTCTGTGCTCATAGTCAGCTTACTTTAGTCACTTTTTTATTTGTATAGCACTTTTCACAGTACACATTGTTTCAAAGCAGCTTTCCATGAAATCCATGATATTAATATTTATATTACCTTAATGCCTAATTGTCCATATTTAGCAGTGTAGCTCTGGGTGATAAGAAGGTTGACATATATGGTAACGAGCAGTCAA
>JAHKKF010502320.1:0-15381 GCA_019740295.1 Labeo calbasu
GTAATTTCTATCCCCGAAAAAAAAAAAAAAAAAAAAAAAACCTGACTCCAAGCTTTTGAATGGCATAGTGTATAATGTTACAAAAGCTTTTTATTTCAGATAAATGCTGATCTTTGAATCTTTCTATTCATCAAAGAATCCTGAAAAAAAATACTTAACTGTTTTAAATATTGATAATAATAAAAACAATGTTTTTCGAGCAGCAAATCAGCATATTAGAATGATTTCTGAAGAATCATGTGACTGGAGTAATGATGCTGAAAATTTAGCTTTGATCACAAGAATAAATTACATTTCAAAATATATTCAAATAGAAAGCAGTTATTTTTAATAGTAAAAATATTTCAAAATTTTACTGTTTTTGCTGTACTTTGGATCAAATACATGCAGGCTTGGTGAGCAGAGCAGACTTCTTTAAAATCTTACTGTTCAAAAACTGACTGGTCGTGCATGTATACACACTATATATAAGGCTGCATTTTATTTGATTAAAATGTGTGTTAAGATGTGTGTTTGGTCTAGTGGTTAGTTGTATATTAGATGTGTGGTAATCCATTGTGTTTTCTTCGTAGGATATGGGTTTGTGGATTTTGACAGTCCCGTGTCCGCGCAAAAAGCCGTCGCAGCACTAAAAACCAATGGAGTTCAGGCTCAAATGGCCAAGGTGAGTCATTCATTAATGACATCACTTCCTTTTCCCCAAGTAGCTGGTTCATGACCTGTCTGTTAGGACGATTCAGGAAATGTTAATCTAAAACATTCAAATTTAACCTCCGGTGTCTTTTCATGTGCATTTCTTCCTTGTTTCCTCTCTTTCTTTTCTTGTCCAGCCACACACACACACATACATTTCCTGTGCATCTCTGTGCCTCAGAGAAGTATGTGTGTAACAATCCTGCAGTGACCTTCTCCGAGGTTCTGCTGGGCGTTTTCTGCCTGCATCTTCAATTTTTAATCTGCCCTCTTTTTCCTCTTCTTCCCTACTGTCAGCAAATTACTCTTCCACTTCCCCGTTACTTGTGTGCTGTGTAAACATGTTTGACGCATATATGTTGAGGAATGTTGACGTCTTATCTTGGCCCGCCCTCGTTTCTGCTGAGGCATCTAGATTAGCGAGCCGAGATTCTGCCTTCAGCCAATCAAACGTCAGATTGAAATGCAGCTTGTAGTGTATCGTGTGTCCTTGTTAGCCGAGAGACGAGTACAGGATTGTATTGTGGCTTTTTCACAAAGTACTCAAGCAGCACATCGCAGCACAGACAGAGAGTATGAACCGCCTGAAGGTCTCACCCTTCAAACATGAACATGGATGGTGTTGCTTTATAGGTAATAGAAGATGAATACACAAATTAAGATATTTTTGATTAAATTTGACAGCTTTCTGACCCTGCATAGACAGCAATGCAACTGACATGTTCATGTTCAAGAAGGGTAGAAAGAACATCGTTAAAATAGTCCATGTGACATCAGTGGTTTAACCATAATGTTAATTACCTAGTGCTGTAAGGTTAGCTTGTAAACTAACTGAAAAAACACAGAATAACAAACGTTAAATTTGACCATTTATAGTTTCGGTAATATACTGTGGTATGTGACATAATTTAAAAACATTAAAAACAATCCTGTCATGATTAACACTAAAATCATTGCAAAGCGATCGAGCTATTGGTCAATTATTCTGATGATTAATCGAGTAATTGGATAGTTATAATTCATTTTTTTTGTAGTGAATAGCCTTTAAAATTGCTTAAAATGCATATATATTTGCAATGAGGTATTAATAATTTAATTTTAATTAATAATAACCAAATAATCATATCGTTTTACAGAACAAATCTGTTAAATTCAGGGTTGTCAGTTCACAACAAAACCCACCTAATTGCTACTCAAACCTAGCCCAAAAGTAGCCCATTCGCATTTTTGAGGGGGGTCGATTAGGGTCGCTTCAACCCGCTGACATGAAAAACAACCTGCGGCAACAATGTGAAAGTAGCGCAATTCCGCGGGAACACCGCAGATTTGGCAACACTGGTTAAAATACATAATGTACTATAAACAATATAGAGCTAACGTACATTACGCATAACACACCAACCGCCTAATGGTTGTTTTTACTCTTTACTGCACAATCTATTTCTTGTTTTAATATTAACTAAACAATATTTAATTCAAATATTCACTTAATCTTTAATATTTGGTCATTTCCTTACAACAGAAATGCTACATCCACTGTAATTTCTTGAATATGTGTAAACTTGGATTAAGGAAGTAAGCTTTTATTTTGAAATCGTAGTAAACAGTTAGCATATTGAGAAAGATATCAATGTATTCTCCTGTGTTTGTGTAGGTTTATCAGTGATTTACCTTACAAATCTGCTGAAAAGTAGGGGTGGGAATCTTCAGGCGATCTGATTACGATTCTGGGAGTAACGATCCGATTCCAAAATGATTCTTGATCTACATTTTTTCCCCAATTAATTCTTCTGCTTTGCAAGTACATCTCTACAACCTTACATTTTAACCAAAATTGCAGTTTCTTTGCTTTTTGTTTATAGTTGGAAACTGTACTGCCATCTTAAAAGTACGGGTGTGAATTTTTACTGGTTTCATGACTCAAGTCAATTACAGTTTTCATTATCAACTCAATATCACTTTGCATCACATTCTCACTTTTCAATATTACTGCACATGGCTATATTTTCATATTAATTTTATATAACATTTATTTTATGCAAACTTTTCCGCGTTCGGTGGGAAAGCCGCTTCTCACAGCGCAAATACTGTGCAATGAAGCCCGCCACGTCTCTAGCGCGCACACGTGCCACATGCGGGAAAAAAACCAAGCTCAGAATATATGTATGTAAAATATTCAGAATCGATTCAGAATTGTTGAAGAGATTTATCTGTTTTTTTCTCCCACCCCTAATGAAAAGACGTTCACAGATGAATGCTATAATAATCCCAAACTATTGCAGAGATGGAATTTGATACGCTCCACACATGTAAAGATAACAGTTTGTGTGGAGCAACATTTACTGTGAACTGAGCCGCTCTGAGACGCACGTACGTAACATGCTCACATGTAATTAAAGTGCATATATTAACACTGTATCACACATATTTATTTAATTGAATAGTAGTGTTTGTGAATTGACAATAGCATTATGCTTTATTATGTTTTTTAAATGGGTTTAATATACCATGCAGCCTTGAAAAACGGTCTAATAATGCGTTTAATGGATTCCCGTCCGAGGAATGCGCCACTTTCTGTATTTTGCTGGGAAAAATGTAATCAACACAACACGATTTTTTAAAATCGAGTACTCGAATTGAATTGAGGAATCGTGACAGCTCTAAATTCAACCATGGTATTTGTATTAAAACTATGATTATTCAATTGGCAATCAATGTGCAGAAAAACCATGGTTACTACACTTTTACTACATAAACACATGAAGGATGCTTAATAACGCAGTATTGTGCCATGTGTTTTATGTTTTCTGAATACAGCAACAGGAGCAGGACCCGACTAACTTGTACCTGTCCAACCTGCCCGTGTCCATGGATGAGCAAGAGCTAGAGAATCTCCTCAAACCTTTTGGACAGGTCGTCTCCACCCGAATCCTCCGTGACACTAACGGAGTGAGCCGGGGAGTGGGCTTTGCCAGGTCAGTGAGATTTGGGTACTGATTTTGTGTGTGAACCTATCATGGTGTCAGGTGATCTGGATGTAGTAAAGTTCTCTCTTTGTCTCGTTCTATTTTAAGGATGGAATCTACAGAGAAGTGTGACGCCGTGATCTCTCACTTCAACGGGAAGTTCATTAAGTCCTCCTCTGGGATGCTGGGTGAGTGTTCAGCACAATATTCTTGTGGTATCCTCTACAATGCATATATAGTCCGTATGTAGATTACAGATTATATAGTCTATACTGTACTGAAAGTGAAATGTGTGTGTTACAGGTGCATCAGAGCCTTTGCTGTGTAAGTTTGCTGACGGCGGGCAGAAGAAGAGACAGAGTCAGGCTAAATACATCCCCAACGGACGAACCTGGACACGAGACGCCGAGGTGAGACTAGTAAGTCCTGTTTATAATTGTGTATGGGTGTGTTTTTGTGGGTTGAAGCTAATGAGCCATTCTTACATGACATTGAATGTCACTTTGTTTAGTTTCCAACCATTGTATTATAGTATTATAGTTAACTCTAATTATTGGCATTTTAACTGTTGATTGTAAAGTAAAACTGCCTTTATGACGTGTATGAATCCTGAAATGCTCAATGTTTCTTTTACTTTCTTTAGAGTGGAATGACCTTGACTTATGACCCCAGTACCGCCCTTCAGAATGGGTAAGAACAGCTTCAACATAGCTTCAATAGCTCATTTATTTTATAATGTGTATTATCTACCCTGTTCTATGGATTCTAAGTGTTATGCAGAAAAAATAATGTTCAGATGTTTTTTGTACATTAGCCAGGTTTACATTTAAAATATCATTAAGAAATATAGGAGTAGCCACTGAATATAATAATTTTCATATATAATGCAGGGGTCTACGCTTACTTTTCTTTTTAGGAGCGCTTGTGCTTTTAGGACTTTTAGGAGCACCTTCTAATCAATAATCACAAAATCTGATAAAAAAAATTAGCTTTCCTGTTTTCGAGGTGATATTTGATTGCTTAAAGTGATTTACAGGGGAATTCTGTTTTTACCTTTGTAATGGCATTTTTTGAACTTTATTAAAAGTATGTCATCTTTTATGTCACATTTATTTACAAATTATATTTTTAAGCTTAAAGCTTTACAATTTCTAAATAATTAAAACAACAGAATACGGACAAGTAAAATAAGAATAAGTTGTCAATCAAATGAAATCAGTATTAACAAATTTAATTTGTACTACAGAGTTGGAACAGAAGAACACAAAAGTGGCTTGTAGGTGTATTTTCAAGTTTAATGAGGCTTAGAGGTGGCATGAGTGCAATCAAACTCATAAACTCATGTTGAGATTAATGTTTTAAATATAAAATTTTGAATATAGAAATATTAAATGATTTAAATAACTGAAAAGATACTCTAAAAATGAAATTAAATCTGCCATTAGGTGGCGGCAAGTCACTAATTGAATTACTGAATCATTCATTCATTTGATTAATTCAAACAGCTGATTCATTCAGGAATCAAGTGACTGTCTTTATGAATGGTATATTGAATCAAAGTCAGAAACCACCTCTAGCGCGCAAACAACTTTTTTTGCGAATTAAGGGATTGTTTATGTTTTTTTTTTTTGAAAATTGGCGTTTCCATCAGTCGTTTCTGATGCGATACTTTAAAATACGCATAAAAACAGGGTGATGGAAAGCGCTATTGTGCAGTTGCCATAGTTAAAATGATGTGCAAATGTCGTATAGACGTTTCAAAACATTGTATCCTGATGCTACAGGTACTATGCTGCTCCTTATGCCATGGGAAACCGGTTAATGGCTCAGCCTGGAGTGTCTCCATACATCTCTCCTATCTCTACATACCAGGTACTGCTCTTTTTCATCTACTTAATCTTCACTGTCATGTCATGTTGAGTGTTTCTGACCAGCATCTGCTTCTTTTTTCTAACATCTGTGTTTGTGTCTCCAGGTACAGAATCCTTCATGGATGCCACATCAGCCTTACATCATGCAACACCCGGTAAGACCAAAATGTTCTGTCATTTCCTTTCTTTTATCTCTTTGAATCTCTCATTTTATTCGCATCTTCTTCCAAACAGGAGATGACTCATAAACAATACTGCTTAACACGAGTCAGAAAGATGTGTGTGTATTTCCTGTTTTTACCCTGTTGTGGGCAGAATCTCTGTTATTTAGTGCAGATGTATATTAATAGCTGGATTTCTCGCTCTTTGTGTGCAGTTGCCAAATATGATTGTTTTACTCTGTGTTTTTTGATTCAGGGAGCCGTTCTGTCGCCCTCTATGGAGCATCCCATGTCACTGCAGTCGTCCGCTATGTTGGCTCCCCTCACCCAGCAGATGGGCCATCTCTCTCTGGGCGGCACCGCAACCGTACGATCCTCTCACACAGATTGTGCTAATATATGGCACAAGCCTATACGCTAATTAATAAGTAATATTAACACCTGTGTTTTTAATAAAACCACATCATTCTGCTTTCCTGCAGTTTATTCCTGCCAACACAGCAATGCCAGGAGCTTACATCCCTCAATATGCCCACATTCAGCCCGCTGCCATCCCTCCTGAGGTCAGTCCCACACTCAGGCTGTCAGTAACAGGCTGCTATAGCCGTCTGAATTGTCTAGATGTTGGTACAGTTGTAGCTTCAGTTCCATTCTAAAAATTTCCTAGTTTACTCACTATGTCATCCAAGATGTTCATGTCTTTCTTTCTTCAGTCGCAAAGAAATTTCAAGTTTTTTTCCATATAGTGGATTTCAATGGGAGGCAATGGGTTGACGATCCAAACTGCGGGTTCAATGCAGCTTCAAATGGCTCTACACGATCCCAGCTGAGAAATAAGGATTCGTTGTAAAAAAAAACCCCAAACATTTATATACTTTTTAACCACAAATGCTTGTCTTGCACTAGCTCGACTTTACGCATTACTTAATCACGTTAGAAATATCACGCGCGATGTAGGCGAAAGTGCTGACCCAGTGTTTACAAAGCGAACGTGCCTTTGCAAAAAAAGGTAAATTGACGTACACAGACGAAGAACTAACCACACGTGACCTTTCCAACGTGATTACATAATACACATCGCAGAACATTTGTGCTTGAAAAATATAGAAATTTGTATTTTTCTTAGAAAACGAATCGTTTCGCTAGATAAAACCCTTATTCCTCGGCTGGGATTGTGTAGAGCCCTTTGAAGCTGCGTTGAAACTAGGGGTGTGCGATATTGACAAAAAAGAAGATCTTGATAATGATAATTAGATGATTTTTAGCTGAGCGTGTTATTGTGCTGATATCTTAAGGACTATCATGGACAGATGATTCCTAAATTGGTCAGTTCACAGCAGTGAAATTATTCTTTCCAATAAAGAATCATTTTAATCAGTCAGTTATAATAATAATAATACATTTAGACTGTTACCAAACAAATTAAATCAGTATCAACAAAATTGATCTTTGCAGTAGTTGCATGTGAAGTGGGATTTGGATGAATTTACATACTGTTTAATGCAGCTCAGAGAGACATGGAATGCTTTAACCTGCAGAGATACAACTATTTGTAATCTGGAATCTGAGGGTGCAAAAAAATCTAAATATTGAGAAAATCGCCTTTAAAGCTGTCCAAATGAAGTTCTTAGCAATGCATATTACTAATCAAAAATTAAGTTTTGATATATTTACAGTAGGAAATTTACAAAATATCTTCATGGAACATGATCTTTAATTAATATCCTAATGATTTTTGGCATAAAAGAAAGATATAATTTTGACCCATACAGTAAATTTTTGGCTATTGCTTTCTCAAAAACTTTCATTTCTTTTCGACTGAGGAAAGAAAGATGTGAACATCTTGTATGACATAGTGGTAAGCAAATTAGCAGGAAATTTTAATTATTTTGAAGTGAACAAATCCTTTATCAAACACAGTTTTACCTCAAGCAGACTGATCTTGTTTGGAGTATATTTAGATATTTTTTTCAATCAGAAACTCACACAAAATTAAATTTCTTGGATGTCACTGAAATTCAGATTTATAATTCTGCCTATGGTTCCTTTCAGCAGGAAAGTGGTGTACAACCACAAGATGTGTCCTCTTCAGATCCTTCATCGTACCCTTACCAACCAAACAAGCAATAAAACGGTATTTAATAGTCATATTTTTATTCTTGCGTGGGTCAGTGTTCTGTTTAATCACCCTTTAGTTTTGCCAAATCCATATAACTTTCTTTTTTGAACGCAAAAGAAGTTATAGAATGTTGACGGTGCTTTCTTCCATACAGTTAATGTTAAATTGCTAAAAAAGTAGTTTCGTTAACATCAATCCTGGTCCAATTTACGCACCATTAAAATGAGATTTTAGAATTACAGCAGCTTAAATTATACACAATGCTTCAGAAGAATAAAGCACATAAGTCATACTGTACATATGAACTTTTATGATACTTTTTCGGCACATTTGGAATTTGACAGCCCCAAAATAATTATCAATAATTACTTTTTGTGTTCCACAGAAGAAAAATGCTCATTTTTGGGTGAGCTTTTCCATTAAATTGAGTCCTCAAATGATTTTGAGTTACCGTTAAAGGGTTAGTTCACCCAAAAATGAAAATTCTGTTATTAATTACTTACCTTTATGTCGTTCCAAACCTGTAAGACCTTCGTTCATCTTCAGAACTCAAATTAAGATATTTTTGATGAAATCCAAGAGCTGTCTGACCCTGCATATACGGCAACGCAGATGACATGTTCAAGGCCCAAAAAGGTAGTAAGGACATCGATAAAATAGTCTAATAGTCTTTCTCCTAACAAACTGATGATCTGAATCAGGTGTGGTAAATGAGTGAGACATACAAAATGTGCAGAGCAGTGGGCCTTGAGGACTGGAGTTGAGAACCACTGAAATAGTCCATATGACATCAGTGGTTCAACCATAATTTTATAAAGCTACGAGAATACAAAAAAACACAAAAAAGTATAATTTCATTTGTGTTCTGAAGATGAACGAAGGTCTTTCGGGTTTGGAACAACATGAGGCTGAGTAATTATGCCAGGTTCATGTCCATAATGTTCAGTGTTTGTTGTTTTTTGTTACAGGTTAACCGTCTGAGGTCAGAACCAGACACAGTCTGCTGAGTGTTACAACCGTAACAACATTTGCTTTCTTTTAGAGGAAGTGACATCAGAGAGGAACTAACGCTCATGCACGGGTTGCAGAAAATTTGTCCATTTAATCATCTGCTTTGAAGAAATCAACAAGAAACCTCAGAAGACTCTTGTGCAAACATTTTCTCCAACAAACCAAGACAAGGCAATATTACACCAACTATGGACAACGGAAGGCGAGCAGAGTTTTATTTTGCTAGAAAGAGGAAGGAGAAGATGACAAATGCTTATTTTTTACCAAGAACTATTAACACAGACCATGTCTGTGAGTAACGTTGAGTGATGTTGATAATGGTGGTGAGACACCTTTCGATGCATGATGTTTTTTTTTTTTTAAAAATATTGTTTTTATTACGTTTTTATGGACTGTTTCTCAAACAGACAAATGAAACAATTTTTTTGTGGTTGCAGTCGAAATGAAGAGGTTTCTGTTTGCTTTTTTGGTCTTCCACTCTTTGCCTTTTTAGTAGATTAGATATTGACCTTTCAAATAAGGTGGGTGGGGTTTAGAATGACTGATGCAACGCTTGCTGGCTATTGGTCCTTGCTCCTGTCTCTCAAAGCAAAGGCTTTCCTGTTTCCTTTTTTAATGTCGCTCTGAATCAAACACGTTTGTTTCAGGGATCGCGTGTCTGTCGTGGATGAATCTTCTTTCCATCGAATCCATGTGTAAAGTCTTTCGGTAGATGTAGAAGTGGATGTTGAGATGCGGGTGGGCGGGGTTTTAGTGATATGAGTGGGTGGGGTCAAGCTAGATGAGGTATGTGGGTGGGGCTAATAAAAGGGATGTTGTGGATTTGGGAAAGCTGACATTGTTTCTTCTGTTCACAGGATGATTGCGATTTTCTTTCCAGTGCCATTTATTTATTTTTCTGTTTTTTAACACAACACATCAGGATTTTGTTTGATGCTCAGAAAAAAAAAGGCAGAAGTGCAATGTTTCTTTAGGTAGAAAGCAAGAGATATATAAATTAGCTAAGAATTATTCTTTTTTTGCTCTTTCGAAATCTTTGAAATGTCAATAATGGCGTTCATAATGTAGATTAAACCTAAATTTGTGGCCTAACAGATACATTTTTAGACATAAGATAGCACAGTTTTTCAAAAGTACGTTTCCGAAGAGAAACACCACTATGTTTCTGAATAAATAATGTAATTAAAACATTCGTCCGTACAATTTAATAAATAAACAAACATGAAACTTCAAGGCAACTATGACACGTTCCACCAAAGACCTTTTTTGCCTACTATTGAACACGATAGTATGGACTACTGCAGTGGGTTTTGGTCAAACTGAATGGTAGTTTGTGTCTTTTCCGTCAATCTTGGCTCTCAGCTTTAATCGAGTTTTCGTTAGTGTGGACGCATGAACATCTCTAAGCAGCTGGACGGAGGGAAGACTTGATCCCAGTTTCCTAACACGGTTGTAAACAAGCCTTTCTTCTGTCTGTCATACGGTTAGTTAAGCAGATTTGTGTGTGTCTGTGTGTGATTGTGAATTTAGATGTCCAGGTCAGCTTGGCCTTTGATCTACCTCAGAGTTGTATCTGTTGTCTGATTGGTCGGGCTGCAGGTCTATCCTGGCCAATCAGATGTAAAAGCGCCGGCTCGGGAGCTGGTGCCGTGCAGAACTTCATCTTTAATGCGTCTATTTGTCCTCCTCTTTAAAGAAACATCTATGTTTTGTATCAGTATGTCTTTCTGTTTTTTTTTTTTTTTTTTACATTGCATTGTGATGTTTTGAGCTTGATAGTGTGGAGAATTTCTTTGTGTTCTTCTTTGTCCATTTCTCCTCCTGATAGGTGCAGCAAAAAAAGAGAGGCTTGTGTAATTTTTCCTGCATTTGTTTGGTCTTTTTACAAAAATCTACATAAACTACCTTCTCTGGAATTTTATTTTCAGTTTGCTGTAGCCTCTCCGTGTTTAGAGGCCTAATCTGAAGAACCAAAGTGAAATATTATAACAGTGACTAACGTGTGTCAAAAAGCAGCACGTCGTAGTTTCATTGGAGAGATACAGTGTCTTTATTTCAGATGTCAGAATAAACGTTTCAAAACAGCAATCATTCACGCAGTGTATAAACACAGGACTGTTGTTGAGATACTGATTTTTTTTTTTAAATTGTTCTATTGAACACCTGCCACTTGCACGTCCAAAATTTGTTTTATTTCCTTTTTTCTGTTGTGAAAAAAAAGGATTTTTTGAATTAAAAGAGCTCAAACTTGTTTTCGGGTTTGGTTTGTAATCTTGTAATTTTATTTTATTTATTTATTTATTTTATTTTATTTTTTAAGGAATGGGTCATTTCACAGTGTATGACTGGATGCGTAGCCTGTTGATGAAACAGACAATAATTCTGTAGCAAATTCTTGAGACAATACAAAGAAAATATCCAGTATAACATTTCACAGCAACTTTACAATTAAAAATGATTTGATTTGTTATTATTTGTTACTATGTTATTAATCAGAGTGCAAAAAATCCATCTTCCAAACCATGTTATTACTCAAATACATATTGTTAAACCTATAATATAATATAATATAATATATGAACAATATCACAGGAGTGTATGCTGTATAACGGCACGGCTGTGATTCGGCCGTAGGCACGAGGCCGCAGGCATAGACCAAAGACTACCGTTACGTTTACCCATAACGAATTATATCTCATGTGTAACCACTACAGAGACATCAGAGCCAGCGGTAAATTCCAGAAGATCTGCCCGAAATGAGATGCTTTCAGGCGGATTCATGAGTGCAGAACGCCCGCCGACGATCCGAAGCTCTCATGTCCGAAAACGTTGAAGCAAATTTTAAAATAGACCTTATCTTTATTAACGAAATGCATATTTGAACTATAAACGAGTACATTCTCGCCTGAACACGACATTCCGTGACACAAAAACAGTAATAGTTATAAAAAGATACAGGATTTGTGCGTCCGCCGTGACACTCGCTGTAAGTAAAGAAACAGACCAGACTAGATCAAGTAGGGCTGGGAGTCGATTCCAAAAAGAATCGATTCCGAGCCGTTGGGAATCGAGATCCCATCAAGGGGAATCGACTCTCCATTCATAGCCGTTTTCAGTTCAACAAAGGTTATCTATGGGCGCCTCACAAACGAAAGGCTGCATCATACAGAGGCTGCATATCTCCGCTGTTGTCATCAAACGTCACTGAACATCGATTCACGAAAATAAACTGAATGAAAAGAGTCGGTACTGAGCACGTCTGAGTTTGAGGATGCAGCCTTGCTCGCTAATAGTGATTAGAAGTCTGATTAGTTTTGACGAAATTGGTTCTTTCGGATAGTTCGTTTTAATGAACGAGTTCAAAAACGATTTAAAAGTTATTTTACGGTCAAACGGCCTTGTCCACAGTTTTGAGTGCTGCACGACAAAATAGAAAATAAGGGTCTCGATTCTATTATCTTAAATGAAATGTTATTTTTAACCTTTCTATCAGCCAATGATAATTCTGAAAGAAAACGCCAAGAGCGCATCTGATGTGACAGATAAACCACACGCTCTTATTATATTAGTGTTGTTGTTCAGGTTATTTTGTTTCAGTGTAACTTACAGTTTATTAATTTTGCGCAAACCATACCACTGAAGTACACATCATTTAGCTGAATTGTGCCTTGTTCCATTTATGCAATAAACGCACGACCACTGCTGCGTTGTGGGCTATGACTAATGTGCAATGCAGACAAAATTACAATTTAAATACAGAAACGTATCATCATTTAAAAAAAATAATAATAAAGCTTGACATTATGATTAGGCTACTTTCTAAGACCTTTATATCCTACAGTCATGGCGCAATTAGGTTCCTCCACTCTATTAATCGATTCTATCGATTCTCATCGATTCCAGAACGATCGAATATCATCAATTCCAGAACCAGGAATCGGAATCGGACTCGATTCCACAATTTTCGGAATCGAACAGCCCTAAGATCAAGCAGAGTGATGCAAAATTGTGGGTCTTTTTCATTTATAAAAAACATTATTATGACTAATCACCATTTGCCGACTGTTAGAAAGACGTTTTGTCCTTTTCATCCTTTTGTCAATTTCTCATCTCAGAATTAGGGGTGTGCACAAATAGTCGACATTCGAATATTCGGTCTGTTTATTCGAAAAATAAAAACACTATTCGAATTTTACTACTGTGTTGATTTGATGGCCGTATATGGACGGAATCCATGATAAATCCTAAGCAGTTCTAACTAAATGCACTAGGTTGCGCTGTGGAGCGCGTTAACAAGTTGACAAATCACAGAATGTTGTCATCTGCCTGACAAAGTTTGGATTTACGTTGTAATCGCA
Organism: Labeo calbasu; assembly: GCA_019740295.1. Lineage (NCBI taxonomy): Eukaryota > Metazoa > Chordata > Actinopteri > Cypriniformes > Cyprinidae > Labeo > Labeo calbasu. The sequence goes on from JAHKKF010502320.1 coordinate 13,180, forward strand.
TGAAATACAAACACCGTCGACTGAGGAAAGACCGCTGTCCATCACTGCATTCATGATTGCAGGTAAGCGCAGCTGAACCTGAGAACAGAGCACATCTCATAGTGAAATGATCTTGAGACATATATAAAGTCAAAAAAAGTAGTAGTTTAACACAAAGCACTAAAAACTGTTAACACACGTTATCTGTGTCAGCACGCGTTCTTATTGTTATAAGACTGAAGAACAAACTTTCACCCGAGCATGTGGATATTATTATTTTTCTCTGCATTAACATGTGAAACAACGTAAACACAGGCCGGTTTGCTCTGCTTGAGCTTGCTTTTGTTTTTATATAGTTTGTTTACACATGTTTTCAACCAAAATAAAACCTTGAGATATTTAATGTAAAGTTGTTGTAGAACGTTGTGTATAATGGCTAATCATAAGCTTGTTCAGAACAAAAACTCGCCTTTCTCATCAAACCTCGTAAAATGAAGGGGTATGAATAGTTTTGCAAGGCACTATATCTCCTCATTGAAAATTGTCTGGATTAGATTTTTCCATTGTGTGTAGCATCTGTATTCTTAATAACTGCTCTCCTTGTTCCATTATCAGATTAATACAGCGAACAAAATAGAGATCATACTCAGGCCCAACATATTTCACAGGAGGAATGAGACATACATGTCCCAGGGCAAAATAAGACTGGGCTAATTCTATAGCCTCTTTCTGTAATTCAAGATCAAACAAAAGCAATTAAATAATCAAACTTTTAAATAATCAAGTTTAATTTTATATAACTCTTGATTGCCAGATGCTCATGTTCATGTTGTCATGTTTCAGAATTCAGGATTTACTCACTTTTGCAAGGTAAGCACAATAGTACTGTCATGTTAATGTACACAACTGATGTGTTTCGATTTCTGCACATCCCATCAGTGCAGATGCTGCTTCTGATACCATTTTTCATAAGCGGATCTATTACTGTAATCTGTTTTGGAAAAACATGTCACATTCAAGACAAGATCGAATTTAAAGAGATGGATTTTTTGCTCAGCAAAATACAAAAGCTCCTCTACTGCCTTCTTCAGTCCCCAAGATGAAAAGACATTCCTCCATCCTCCTCCAATGAAAACCTCTCTCCTCACAGCTCCTCCACCGAGAAGAAAAATCTGTAAAATTGTTAACATTTATTAACATGCATTCTCTATTAAATTTGTATTAATGTAATAAATATTTAAGAAATAATAAAATCATTAAAAAAAAAAAAAAAATGCGTATTATTTTTTTTAGTATGTGTTAAAAACCATACACCAAAGACCAAAAAGTCACATGACATACAAGGTAATAACATTTTCCTCACACCTTGAATACATGTCTGTACAGTCTTAAAGGAGAACTCCACTTCCAGGACAACAATTCACAAATAATTTACTCACCCCTTGTCATCCAAGATGTTCATGTCTTTCTGTCTTCAGTCGTGAAGAAATTATGTTTTTTTTTGAGGAAAGCATTTCAGGATTTTTCTTCATATAATGGACTTAATTGGTGCCCCGATTTTCAACTTCCAAAATGTAGTTTAAATGCAGCTTCAAAGGGCTCTAAACGATTCCAGCCAAGGAAGAAGGATCTCATCTAGTGAAACGATCGGTCATTGTTTCCGAAAAATACAAATTTGTATACTTTTTAAGCACAAAAGCTTGTGTAGCAAAGGGCTCTGGGATGCGCGTCCACAGGTCGTTCTTGAACGATTTGTTAATTTTGAACGAATCTTTAATGTGACTCGGGAAGAACGAGTCGTCTCGGGGAGTGATTGGTACAGTCGTGCATGCGTTCAAAATTCATCTTATGGGGCTGTCACGTGATGCTGATTTTGCTAAAATGAGCGAAATAACTCGAAAAAAAGATTCGTTTATTTTGCTGAATGAGACTCAAAGGTCTGAGTCGGTAAAATGATCCGAACTTCCCATCACTACTACGAATCGCGTCTTCGAATCACCAATTGCTGTTCTGGAAGTGGAGCTCTCCTTTAATCATTCCGAAAAAGTTTTTAAATATATTTTTTAATGTTAAAAATATTTGTAACATTCATAACGTAGCAGTCAAACACTTGAGATTTGCCATTACCCACATGGAAAGAACCTATATGAGGATATATGCGCATATATGAAACCTATATGCAGTATATATGCACATATATGATAATATATATGCTGCATATAT
>JAHKKF010502323.1:0-13999 GCA_019740295.1 Labeo calbasu
AATAATAATAATAATAATAATAATAATAATAATAATAATAATTTTAATGTTTTAATGAGTAATATTGTTTCAAATAAAGAAACAGATACCTGATAATATTAGTAATGACTTTTTTTGTCTCTTAGAACTACACATTTGATAGTAGCTTGAGGATGCAGATGTAGATTTATGTTCATTAGCAAAATCAGTAATATCAGTAAAAACTGTAGCAACCTCATTTTTATATGGTGATTTCTTTTTTTTTTTTTTTAACCATTGCTCTTCCATAGTATTCATAAATCATGATAATAACAGTTAAAACCACAAATATAGCACCTCAATACAGTGGTAAAAATGTAATATGGTTCCTAGGTATTTGTATGAAAAATAAATTTAGTATAAATGCACAAACGCTATTTAATCACAACAATACTGTAATTATATCATTACTTCTCTATCGATACCTTTAATACATATCTACATTAATAATGTAATAAAATTCGACACAAATATTTCTGATGCAATACCACTGTGCAGTTAGTGCTACTACAGTAAATCTATGGTAAATTATGGCGATTTGTAGATTAAAAAGCCTTCTGACTGTATGGTTGCAAACAGCGTTTCTACTGTTTGTCAGTGCTGTTTCATCTACTATAAACCGAGTCATTTATGCTCTTCACTGAATTTAAGCGCTTCGCATTGGCTCTGTTTAGAGACCCAGGCGCGTCTACGCATCTGCTCTAGTACGTGAGTTCGCGCCCTGCCGCCATTTGAATCGATCCGAGCGGATAAACGGTCCGAGTGGCGCGCTTTGACTAGCGCTCTTTTGTTCCGCCTTTGCCGCATAAATATTATATCGAACATTTATCGAACTCTTGTTATCTTTATCGAGGAAATTCATATCGCGCGATAATTATCGTTATCGATTTATCGCCCAGCCCTTAGATTATTTAAAATTTAATTCAACCATTCAACTTTTAATAAATTATTGTTAATTTTTACATGTTTCATGATTTTAATAAATTAGACATGCTTTTTGATGATATGCTTTTTTTGCAAATTTAATTTAACCATTAAAAAGGAATCTTTTAGGAAGATGAGGTCAAAACAGTCATTTTACTGTTTATTGAGTAGTTCTGAGGGTAAGATAAGACAAAGAGACAGAAAGAGAAGTGAGAAAGAATGAAAGAGAGAAAGCAGATGGAAAGAACCGCACACTTGCCCTCTTCTCTTTCTCAGGCGTGGTAATGAGATAATTACGGAACCATCTTACACCACTCATTCTTACTCACTGTTCACATACAGATGAGACTAGCGGTCTTCAACACTTCCCACACAAAAAACGAACGCACAGTTCGAAACGACTAAAGCAGTCAGCACATAAATCTCCTCATTCATTTCTTTAATTACAGATCCCCACGGTTCTTCTGATTAAGGAATTGTTTGAAGGCTAACCACTTCCTCAAAAATCTTTGACCTAATTTCATTAGACAATGCTGTAGGAAATGCATGTCATAGGAAATATACAAATAGATGATGCAAATGAGTCTGACCTTAAAAAAAAAAAAAAAACACCAACTTGACCTCATAGCAATTGACAGATTAAATTAAGTTTATGCTTGTGTCAACCATTTCTCAGAGGAAAAGAAAATAGACCATCCAATTTATAGAAGCTAGCAATTACAAAATACATGTTTTATATATGTATCATAAACGTACCAGTGTATTTAATGTATTAATTATAATACCTGCTGGCCAATTTGGTTTGGTATTTTTTGTATGTTACCTTTTACACTGCTGTTTCATTACTTGTTTTTTTTTTTTTTTCTTTGTTTATTATTATATTGCTGATATTCAGGTGAGTTCTTTTTTTTATATTTATAAACAAAGATTTAAGTTATCACCCATCACACACATTATTCACATTTTATTTGATTTGATTTTATACATTATGAGTTTTTTGCTAATTGACTTGCATAATGTTTTGTTTTAATTTCTCTATTTTCTAGAGTCTATTGCAAAATCTTAAAATCCTTCCTTGTAACTGTACGTTAAATATAAAATATTATTCTGACTGATTGTGAATGTCTCACGCTCCACACACAGTGTGAACAGACAAATTGCTTGTCAATGAAAACTTGGTTAAGACATGCTGTAATAGGCTGTTTAATGACATTCACAAAAGGTCATTGTCTTCAGTGAACTGTATCTTTTTTTTTTTTTTTTATTACTGAGCAGTAATACTGGAAATGTTTAGTAGGGTAGTACCCCTCAAAGGTTGTGGGTTGTGTCTACATTCAACAACAAACTTACACTGAGTAAAAAGCATAATAACTGTCCTACTGATAGCTCGCAGATTCTGTTTTTTTGGGGGTTTTTTTACCCTTATTGTGACATTAGGGAAACCACTGTTAGGTGGCCTGAAAATGAACCTAGCGTAAAATTGTTTAACACTCCTCGCGCGTTCAACTCCAGCTATAAAGCGTTCACTCCACTTATCTTCAAATCTCCAGAGGGAAAGCGAGGGAGAGATAGTTAGCATGAGAGATAAGATGAAAGATTCAGTTCTGAAGAGCTTTGTCAAAGCACTACTGTTAATCTACAGTGCATTAGACAAGCGATCAAACAACTTGACAAATTACGGCTCCTCAGAGCTTTATAAAAGGGTGTCGTCCACTGAAGCAGATTTTTAATCAAGATGCACCGGGGTGGGTCAGGGTACTTGAGATTCAACCCAGTATATCTAGTGAAATCTACTATACCCGACTTGTAGATTTCCATTCCAATTGTGTGCAGCGTAACCACGTTTGACGAGGTGAATTTCAATGGAGCCAGATGTTTATTACTCCATGTCTGGGCACCGAATGCGGTCGCTCCATGCATGCACAGCACAGGTCATATGGAATGCATTAGCGGCCACAGGGTTTGGGGTAAATTTCCACCAGTGCAAAAGACGGCTACTGCATAGTCACTTGTTTTTGTGTGTTTTTATTTGGAGGACACCTCATTTTGCATTCTGCCCTGCTGACTGTTAAGTATAATCCAGTCAGAAGCAGAGCAAAAAAATCTGCCTGGCCTCAGCAAGGCCTGTCCATAGCTGTTCGGGAGAAGAGAGATTGCGTTTGAAGTTTATGAAGCATCAGCACACGCTTTAACTGAGCCTTCCAGTGCTAATGCCAATTCAATCCAGCGCACAGAGAGACAGAGAGAGAGGAAAACCACAGGAAAAGAATGAGAAAGAGAGAGACTGTTAGAAAACACTCTTTATTTGAACAGTTTTAGTCTTGGTTTTTGTCTTTTTGTTGAAAAGAAATCTTAAATTTAGTAAATATTTTGTCAGGTTGTATTTATGCATTTTAGTTCACTTCACTCTGACTGAAATGGTATATTATTACAGTCAACAAAATACACATTTTAGTTAAGTGACGCAAATGTGTTACTTTAAAGAGCATAATCATGTATTAATTTAAACAGCACAGTGTTTTAACTGTCTAGCAAACACAAAACAAAGCGTGAGTAAATTATTACGTAATAAAGTAACCACAGGGGCTGAGTGGATATAACTTTTTCAATTAATTTTGCACCAACTTCCTTTTTATTTTATTTTTTTTTATTTTGTTTTGTTTTGTTTTATTTTTTATTTGCAACTTGGATAAAAACATACACTAATGTTTGGAGTCATTATCTTTAATAATCATTATACTTTAAACTTATATTTTAAAATAACTTTTCTATTTTAAAATAATTTAATACATTTTATTATTGTAATTTATATTTTAACAGTTATTAGTGTCACATTATTTGGTGCTTAAGAAACATTAACATCATCATTAACAACTGTGAAACATGCTGTTCATTTTTTCTTTCTTTCTTTCTTTCTAAAGTGTGATCTACTACCATTGAAAATTGGTGTCATTTGTTTTAATAAATAAATAAATGAAATTCAAATTGACAATAAATGTTTATAATGTTACATAATAGTTCTATTTAAAATAAATGTTGCTCTTTCTAATGTTCTATTCATCAAAGAATCCTGAAAATAAAATAAAATAAAACAAATAAAATAAAAGGGGATAACAGGTTTCAACACTGATAACAATAACTTTTATATTTTTCTAAACATTTGACTGGTAGCACAGATATTTGTTTAAAATCATTTTGTTATTATCATGATGTGTCTTTCATCTCATCTCAAAAAAAAAAAAAAAAAACTTTTAACAGCAATTTTGCTAACTGGTAGAAACTGAGAGAGAACAACAAAATGTGTTAGTCACATGTAAAAGAAACAGAAAGCAAGAATGAGAAAGAGAGCGTAGCTGTTAAAGAGTTGAGATCCTCTCTCTTTGAGATCTCCACAGCTTCATCTTCACAATGTTATCATCTCTTCCACACAGTCTCGCAGCTGTTGCAAGCTCCTGCAAAGGCGTGCCAGCATCGCCGCGTGCTTCACACACAAAACTCTCCTTCTCCCAGGTGCAGGCAGGCGAACAATCGACAACCGCTTACGCAGTTCACAAGAAGCTGCGACGGAGACGTGTTGCTCGGCGTAAGCTGCGTCCCTTTGGCACAGACGCCGTCTTTGCCGTTCCTTCACCGTTACCAATACTGGGAGAGCCGGTCACGTGGCTTCAATTCTCGCATGGACTCTTTTCAGGGGCGATGTGTGTAGAACTGAATGAGCACAGAACAGTTTTACAGTGTTTGAGCAGGCTGCTTTTGCCAGGGGTATCAATTCTACTCTTGCTTTGAGAATGAGGCTGTAATAGCCCATATGTGCTCTTCTGTGGAGAGGTTTCCCTCTAGCCATGATAAGGACAGATGGAAAAGCCTTATTAGCATCTCGTTTGGCCATGCAAGCTGCGGAGCAAAACTACAGGGACCGGCGAACTGCGGCGGTGAACATTTTCAGACAGTCAAGAAGGTTTTGCATTGTATTCTGGACTGACTACGATTAGATCAGGCCTTGGTACTTTAAAATCAACAGAAGCTGTTTGCAACCCATTTCAATTCTGCAAGTCTTGATGTTCAACAATAAAAAAAATGAGTAGGGCAAGACTTGATTTTAACCATCAGGCCTTGATTGCAGTAGCTGTTACACACCAGAATGGAAACAGATGGTTGGAGGATCGAACAGTATGAGAGATTTGAGATGTCAGCCAATAAGAACATTTGTTTCAGAGGCAAGTTATTACATTTCCATAAACAATTACAAACATCTCTGGACGCAATAAGATCTGGAATGTCTATTAAAAAAAAAATAATAATAAAAGTCAATTTTGATTTCATGTTGACTTTGAGGCAAAAAATGACCATACTTTCCAGTTGATTGTTTGCTTTTAAAAAAAGCTTTTTTTTTTTTTTTTTCTTTTTTTTTTTTTTCGGTATTACACATTTTCTGTAAGGCTGTTTAAATATGCAAATTACCCATTATCTAATTAAATATGCACTAATTTGCATACATTTCCAGAACGAAAGTCTGAACTTTGGATGAAGCCAGTTTCTAAACTTTTCTAAAAAAAAAAAAAAAAAAAAAAAAACATTTTTAGAAATGAATACAGAACATAGATACACTCTCAGAAATAAAGGTACAAAAGCTGTCACTAGGGTGGTAACTTTTTAAAAGGTACACTTTTGTACCTATTAGGTTCTAATATGTACACTTTATTTACTTATATGTACCTTTAAGGTACCAAAATGGACTTTTAAAAAGGTACCACCCAAGTGACAGCTTTTGTACGTTTATTTCTGAGAGTGTAGGAATAAAACTGTAAAGGTTTGGTGTATATAAGTGGTACTGAAGTGGAGATTTTTGGCTCAGTGAAAGCGGGGAAAAATAACGTTTTTGCCTGTAATGTATTGCCTTAAAGTCGTTAAGCTGTTTGCAACCCATTTTACGTAACCTGGTGTGTTTCTGAGTCAAGATATTTATCAAAAAACTAAGAAGGGCAAGACTTGATTTTAACCATCAGGCACTGATTGTAGCAGTTGCACTCCAGAACGGAACCAGATGGTTGTAGGATTTAAAAGTAAGAAAGATTTGAGGCATCAGCCAATAAGAAAAGTTGTTTCAGTGTCGAAGCAAGTTACTACATTTAGATTAACAATTACAAGCATTTTGCCACTGATGAATCAAGAATAAGACCAGGAATGTGTATTAAGGGTGCGTTTTGATTTCTTGTTGACTTTAAAGCAAAGGATTCTGCAGCGACTACAGTCCTCGGTGCACTGTGCGTAGGCCGAACATCTCAGTCACGGTTATTAATGAAATACTCACAGGAATGTGAATGAGATTAATATGGAGTCGTAAAGGGAGAACAGCTGCTGCCATGGAAGTTGTGACTACAAATAAAACTATAATGAACTCATAAAAAAGGCATGATGAAATTGAAAGATTCAACACTGCAGATGAGCACAGCGTATTGAATATTTAAAGCCACGGTGTGTCATTTCTACACCATTGGTGGCACCAAATGAAATTGAAAAACTAATGATTGCTAATTTCCCAAACATGCGGTTCACTGTTCGGTCAACCAGGCAGCCTCAAACTCATGCCACCGGTTGAGCCAGAAGGTCAAGCCACAGTGTTTACACTGGCCACAAAAGAATTACCTTTGTTTGTCTTGCACAAAAATTAAAACTTACACACATATGAAATACATCACACTAACAATCTTTCTTTATAAGTATCAACTTAATACAGAGAGGGACAAACAGAGAGGGAGAGAGACAGAGGTTCAACAACCTCCCGATGGAATGATCCATCAAAGGATAGACGTTGCCGTAGAGGAGGGATCTATCATCAAATGGGCACATGCAATGCGGAAACAATCCCCAGGCATTGCCAAACAGAGGTCGGAAAGAACAAATAAGGCTTTCAGTGCATGTTCTGCCGGTGACCTTTGGAGAGCGAAAAGGAGAGAGGAGGAGACGTGCAACTTTATGAAAATGATGTTTTCTGGAGAGAAACTTATTCTGGACAGAATGAGGGAAGGTGAACCCATAGGAAATGTGTCACAAATCAGATGTACTTAATTGTTTCGCCTTAAAAATAAAGTGGAGACTTTTGGCTAAAGTTCCCTGCTTCCCTTTTTTTTTAGACAATTAAAGATATCACAATAATAAAATGCCTTACAATATTCCATGATTTTCCATGCTATCAAGTTAGAGATCTTGAAATGAAAGTCTACACATGCATTTTTTTTTTGGCTGAGTATCATATGGCTCATAAAGTAGTACACAGACAATATGAAGCATATACTTAGGAGAAAAGAAAAAAAATAAATAAATAAATCAGTGGCCCAAACTGAGCAAAAACATGCAATTTGGTGCAGTTACTTAAAGTTATATTAGGGCTGTCAAATGATTAATCGCAATTAATCGCATACAAAATAAAAGTTTGAGTTTGCCTATTATATGCGTGTATACTGTGTGTAATTATTATGCATATACTGTATAAATACAAACACACTCATGCATATATTTTAGAAACATTTACAAGTATATGTATTATAATTTCTATATAATTTATATTATATATAAATACAAATATTTTGTACATAAATAATTCCACACAGTACACACACATATATTAACTATATATTATGGCAAAAATATGGAATTCTGATAGCTTGTAATATATAGCAAAAATATGGAATTCTGATAGCTTGTAATATATATCAATGATATATGAACAGCATTGCAGACCACTAATATAAAATGCAAATAAATATCAGTTGTCACACTACACAAGTGTGTTATTTCTTGGAGAAACATCTGAGACAAAGTTGAGACGTATATGAAAAATAATAAATTATAAATAGAGTAATGAAAAGTACTACTGCAAAGTACCAAAGTTCTGTAAACTCACATCGTGACCTATTGCTGAACTCTCACCATTTCCTGCATTGCCATTTTAAAAACCGATCAACAGCATCTCCCCCAAAGCAGAGACGCTCTATACATATCAGCGGCAGAAATTTTCCTTCACCACTCCTCATTCAATATCAGCCGTTCAGACTTCCATTAATGCTTTGCCTGCGCCTGCGGAGCGTATCATCAAAACCTGCCACGGAATGACATGACATCACTGCATCCCCAACACATCACCACAAATGCCAGCTGAGACGCAGCAGGACGAGGAAGGTCTGAAAGTTTGCACGCAAACACACCCACGCACAAATGCAATGAAAAGCCGAGCCGTCGACTTCAGCATGCAAAGCTATGCATGTTAGAAACTCCCCGCTGAAGCAAAGAGAAAGGCGCATAAGCTATTATCAGAACAAAACCGAGGAAGCCTCCGCTCTCTTCAAATATTGGACCAATTTTGAGGTTCTGCTCAGCAATCTAGAGCAGCATCACCTCCTTTCATTACCGTCTTTTGTTCGTAATGTATTGCAAAGCCTACGGAGTGAACTACAGGTGTTTGATACGACAATTAGAGTGAAGGAAGAGGAACAGCTCCAGTTTTGCTCTGCTTTCATTTGTAGTTCTTGTTTTCACCCGAGTAAAGGCGGAGAAGACGGAGAAGATGTGGGAAGCGAAAGTAGCTTGGAGAAATGTGAGTTTGTTGCAAAGTGCCTGTGATCAATACTAAAGAGGCAACAAAACTGTGATGTTATTTTGGGGAGAAAATGACAGGGCGCTTTATTCTGTATCTCAGAATCTGTCTGTGTGTGAGTGAACATTGTAGCTGCTGGCAGCATAGGCTGATGTATGATGTGACTGTGAGAAATGTAAAAAAAAAAAAAAAAAAGTTTTTTTTCCTATATACTGTTACGTTGTACCGATAGGTACGAGCACAGTGTAAAACATGCATGTGCAGGGTTTAACATGCACAAAAAGTGTTTTGACACTAAAGTTACAAACTAAATGTTTGAATGCCATTTGCCTTAAATAATAAACTACCAAACCAAGTAGCATTTATTCTGTATATGTATTTACGCAAAGGTTTGGGAACCCGTTGCAGAATCTGTTAAATTTGAACAATTTTAACAAAATAAGAGAAATCATGCAAAATGCATGTTATTGTTTATTTAGTAAGATATTTACATAAAATATGTTTACAGTCCACAAGACAAAGAAATAGCTGAAATTACTAAAATAACCTTCTGAAAAGGTTTGGGAACCCTTGGTTCTAAATACCTGGATGATCTACGACTGTTTTTTGTTTTGTGATGGTTGTTCATTACTCCGTTGTTTGCTCTTAAACTATTAAAAAAGGTTTAAACATTCAGTGATGCTCCAAAAGGAAACACGATGCATTAAGAGACAGGGGGGTGAAAACTTTTTAAATCTTCTGTTGCTTCTGAATAAAAAAAAAAAATCATATATATTTTAACAAAATAAGAAGCATTTCTACAGATTCTGCAAGGGGTAACTGTAGCCTGTAGTCACTGTATGTGTAACGAGAGTGTTCAGTGAGCTTGCAAATGAGCTTGTATAATAAAGGATTCTCTTTTTTCTGCTGATGTTGACATGCTGTAGGGCCTACATAATATGTTCAACTCCTACAAAACTCACATTTCTGGAGCTACAATTGCCTTGGCCCAGATTAAAGCTTTCCCAGCAGCAACACACACACACGAAAACTCAGAAAAACATTCGCAACTTACCCGTCACATTAACCTCTACCAGTCCAGAGCGCGTGCCGATGCTGTTGGTGGCATCGCAGACGTAGGTTCCTCCAAACTCATAGGTCACTGGGCCTTTGAAGAACAGGGTGTTGTTCTTGATTTCAATATTGTTTGGAAGCGATCCATTCAACCTGAGAAAAGCAGAAAGATAATCTTTTTAGTCCACCCATATGGAAACAGATTTGGCTGAGAGACAACGCCAACTCACATTTGGTAAGATTGGGATGGTAGCGTAATATCAGTAGATCAGCTGTTACAATGAGGACTGATTCACTGTGTTGAAACAAACCAAACATACCAAGCATACTTGTGCACATCTCAAACAAGCAGACGTAAAGGGTGGTATCACAAAACGACTGAACGGGCCCTTACAGGCCTGAATGTTGCCCCAGGAAAGTGGGAGTGATTTGAAATAGTGAAAACAAACAAAGACAACAAGCAGAGATGTCAAATGTGGAAAAAATGTGTTGTTTGCTGCCACTCTATCAGATCTGGGCTGCTGCACCTGAAGTTGGATCCCAAGAGTCCAGGACAAACAGATCAAGAAAAATGTGAAATCTGACTTACTACGTGACTATAACTGTAGTGTCCACATTCTGGACTCTGCCCTGCGGGTCTAGACCTGCCCCATTCTTCTTCTAAAGCTCGACAGAGGTCACATCTTTGGCAGATGTTCTTGTGGCAGATGTTCTCTTTGCCTCCTATCAGAGATCAGTATAACGATGCCTCCCCAGGCACCAGACAACTTCAAATCATCTTGTCCACACTTAACACGTTCCTTCCTTCCATCTTAATGACACCCAATCTGCTATCTCTTTCAGGGTCTGGCTGACTGGTAATGTCCTTTATAAGGACCTTTCAAACCTTCTACTGGTAGTGATCTCAAAGCAAGGGGTACGGAATAGTACAATAAAGCATCCAAACAATGAAAAATACCATTTATTCAGGTCAGCAAAAGGGTGAGAGTAGAAAGCGTGGTAGAAATTAGGACAAATTTCAGTCAGAGCAGAACAGATCAAGAATAAACATTGTATACTACAGGATCAATTCTAAAAAGCATAGTTCTGATCCTACATTTGAAGTAGTTCACATTACACACATCAGTCAAAGCACATTAAATAAATTCTGCATTAGTGAGAAATAGGGTTGGGTATCGAAAATCGATTACGATGCCAGAATCGGCATACGTCTTATGAGATTAAAATTTTGATTCCGCCTATTGATTCCTACTATTCCTTTACTATCTGTGAGGACCCGACCTATCGATCTGCCAGGACCTTGCTCGCTAATCTAAGTGCACAGCACTCCAAAGTATGGCTACACTTGCAATCAGAAGTCGAAAAAGCAAAGTATAATATTTGTGATAAGCTAAACATGTTGCAACAGAGGTGTCATCACCAATATAAGTGTTTGATCATACTAGATTAATACAACAACAACAACAACAACCCAATTTATCCAGAATCACGCAGCTCTATTTTGCAAACAGCCTTGAAGTGAAGCTTTATGTAGCCTGTTGATTTTTGTTCATTTGTTTTCAGCTGCAACTAAATGTTTAGCAAAAAAAGAAACAGAATAAATATGCTTGATATCATTTTTTAATCGATAAGCGGAATTGATATCGGAATTGATAAAATTCTAACGATATCCAACTCAAAGACATTAACAGCATATAGGTATGTTGACTTCATTTTGATATTACCAAATGTATAATATCCATTAACATATGTTACAAGTTTTATATTCATACTTTCCTTACTCGATTACTGACTTGATGCAAAAAGAACCAAAATAGCAACAATATTAGCCACCTTTATGCATTTCTGTTTTACAATTTTCATAGTAACCACTGAAAATGTTCTTAAATGAAAATCTGTCAATTTTAAGGATGCCCAAAGATATAAACAACTCTGAGTAAAAATGTGAAAATTATGTAAACACAGTATGACGCTGTTAATGAACTATAGTACACTTGGTGGATAAGTCGTTAATTATGATTATTAGTACTAACATATGAAATTAGTTATTGTACATTAGTGTCTTCAATCATTGTGCTATTGTCAGTGTGTCATAAAAGCAAAGCCATTCAAGTATTACAGTGATTTACCATGGTTAATTGGTGTTGTTAAGTATGATGCAAAGTAGAGCAATGCATACGAAAAGTTCAATTACAAAATGTATAACCCTCACCAACACACACCACTACGTTTCCCCCTATTCAATTTCACGCAAAACAACTCCTGGCTTAGGTTGTGTTGTTTTTCAAATGTTTTTCATGTCTTTAAGCAGAAGTCATCTGTTTTCTTCTTAAACTGTTGCTGTAACATTCAGAACCTGTTTGAGGACAGGACCTGGGAGACACATTTCAGCCCAAAAACGCAGAATGTGTTTCCCTAAATGCTGACTGCTGCAAAGCAATCTGATAAGACCCAGCAGATGGAAGACAGGAGGAGAGATAGATAAGGAAATATGTCACAATGAGCTGTCTGAAGATAAACTCTGAGCGCGAGTGTTTATGACTCTTCTGCTTGCTTTATGATATATTTATGGTGAGAATCTATCGGGCAAGTTTAGATAGCTGAGAAATTAACGCAAATCTGAAACTGAAAGTGTGTGAGAGAAGGTGTGCGAGTAGTCACATCATATTTCAATGTGAAATCTAAAATAGGAGTTATATTTCATGTAGTCGAGCTTAGCCAGACTTTTGAGTTTCAGCATAAAATCTGGCCAAGATAGTTGCTTACCTCAGCCAGGAATCACCCACTTAGACATAAAAAGACTGCCTGGATGACACATAAAGCGATCAGTCAGCATTTCATTAAAAGAAAGGTCATCTTAAACAATCATACAACAGTTGCAAAAAGCAAGCCAATCAGATTAGAGCTTCCTAGATCAAAAAAGAACTTTCCAATTTTGTGCAATATGCATCAAGCATCAAGCGGTTACTGAACAGACTGAAGGTTGAAACTTTATTTCTTAAAGTCTGTGTGAACTGGAAATTGTGACTGACTTGTTGCAAAGGTTAAAATGGAATATCAGAAATGGAATATTTAATTTAGAATATTTAATTTGACTTGAGTTGAGTCGACGGGTATTGCATTTCTGAATTAAATGGAATACTGGATGAGATAAAACAGAAGGTGGGGCTTGGTTTTAGTGCACTTCTTTGCCATGTCTAGCTCACAGCAGACTGACGGTGGGAGGGGAGTGATTAAGGATGTTCCGCCCAATCAGAGATGAAACACCATTCCACTAAAGTTTGCTGATGTGTGTTTTTTTTTTTTTTCTGTGAATTAAGACTAGTAATGTGCACTATCAAGGTAATAGGTTTGAGTTGATTTGTAAACTTGTATACAGAGACAACCCTTTGTAGGTTTAGTGAAAAACAAACACTTTGGGGCTTTCAAAGCATCGCTCTGTTTGTTTAAAAATCCGATCAGCCTGACATAGCAACAGCGGCTTGACCAATAGTGTGAGTTTGGGGTGGGTCTTTGCATTTTGATCAACCAGTAAAAGCTCTTTGAAGTGTTTTAAAAACCTGCAAACACTTTTTTTTATTCCAACTGGTAAAGCCAGCGGTGCAGAAATTACACACTTCACACAGACTTGGGTGTTCTTCTTAATATTATTCTCTGTGCAGTTTCAGAAGGGCATTTGTGTAATATTTATGCATAACGTAAAATATTCAGCATTTATAACATGTAACAGACTTCCGCACATTTGTAATTGAACCACAGCTAGCGCTTGTGTGTGTGCATCCGTAGTTGTTCTGGATTGAAATGTTCTGCAACAGTGTGGTGATGACCTCCAGTATAGCGCCCAGGGGACCCTTCAGAACACATTTGGTGTCCGCTCTCCACTGCTGCTGTGGCCGTCCCCTCTTATCTGTCACGCCGGCGCCCGTGTCTCTACCCATCACTGTCTTCTCCTCCGCCTCACTCTGTAATCACACCATTCTCCTCTATCTTACCTTTTCTTCTATTGTTTATCCTCTTGCTTTTCTAGCAACTCCCACTGTTTGAATGAGATAAATATTCTTGCTCTTTTTAGAGGCGTTTGCAAATTTCGTTTATCTGCTTTTAAAAGTGAGTTGAGTCATCAGTGTTAGTGTGCATGTTTGTGTTCATGACACAGTATATTAGTATCATTGATCCTATTAATTCAGCATTTATACTATTATATCTTTTATTAATATACTGAATTATTATTATTTTTTCTTTCTTAGATTTTCTGTTTTCATTTTAGTAATTGTGTTTTTGTTACTTTATTATTTTTTAATGTCTATTTTTTATTTCATTTTCAGTTATAGTTATTTTAGTACAAAAATATTGCTTTGTTTTTATTTTATTTTTATTTTAAAATAAAAAAAATGAATACAATTTGAATTA
>JAHKKF010502333.1:0-15131 GCA_019740295.1 Labeo calbasu
ACCCAGGTAAACAATGAATTAATCTTTTCTGTTTCTTATAGCATTATAGTTTTGTCTTGTTTTTAGTGTGATCAACGTTTGTGTAAGCAGTAGATGTGTTAGGGAAGTTCGCTTTGTAAACACTGGGTCTGTAGTTCCGCCTACATTCCACGTGACCTTTCGACGTGATTCAATAGTACGTAGCGTTGTGAATGCGCATCCCAGAGCCTGTGCTATATGGCCTTTTGTGCTTAAAAAGTATAAAAAACTGTATTTTCCAAAAAAAAAATTAAAGATCGTTTCGCGAGATAAGACCCTTCTTCCTCGGCTGGGATTGTTTAGAGCCCTTTGAAGCTGCATTTAAACTACATTTTGAAAGTTCAAAATCGGAGCACCAGTGAAGTCCATTATATGGAGAAAAATCCTGAAATGTTTTCCTCAAAAACCATAATTTCTTCACGACTGAAGACAGAAAGACATGAACATCTTGCATGACAAGGGGGTGAGTAAATTATTTGTGAATTGTTGTTCTGGAAGTGGACCTCTCCTTTACAACACACATTAAAAATCTTACTGATCCCAAACTTTTGAACGTCAGTGTAAACACAGCGAAATATTTAATGACATATACACAAAATATAATCGGTTTTATAATAAAATATTATATTACATTTACAATTGTATAATATAACGTATTATATAATTACTTACAATGACTTTATATCAACGTAAATTCATATATAATTACATTTATATTAATTTCTTTTTAATTAATTCAAATGTAATTAATTCACTAACAAAAAAAAGCTAAAAATAAAACTATGACAGAAAAGAATTTCTTTAGGATACACCCAATCCAGATCCAGTTTCTGTGAGGGGAGATCCATTTTCAGCTCCTCGTAGTTTAGAATGTTTGAAGGAATGTACATGGTGATTGGTCGTCCACGGATGAACATCTTGATTGACTGACCTGTAAGCAAAATAAATGGGACTTGTGATGAAAATATACATGAAAATATAGAAATGTATATGACTTTCATGTTTATAGCTAGTTACAATGGTTACTATAATTTGGATTCGTTAACTTCAAGAAAACAGTTGACTTATACGTATACAAATAATTACAAAGCCAAGACTGAAACCTACTCTGAGTTCCTCTCCTGGACCCCTGAGATGCTGTTAACAGATAAAACGCAAACAAACATTATTTCTGCAGCTGCAAAACACATTAGGAATTCCTGCAGCCCTATGGCGCTCCAACTGACTCTACAGGGAGCTCCAGTAAGAACACCTCTCTGACTCATCGGTGTCATTGTCTGGACCTGGTTCTGGACGGCAACAAGGGGGAAAACTCTGTTTTTAACAGGGCTTTTTAAAAGCAATGAGGCAAGCAAGTCAATCTGTGTGTCTAATGCCATGGAATGACAATAAAACAACAGCCAGAAACTACTAATCAAAGTCTGCATCACAACATCACTGACCTGCGATGATCTTTTATATAATATGGGTTGTTTTGATACAATAGAAAGTATCTCATATTCCTCTGAAGCATCATATGGTTTTGAAATGAAACCATGTACGACTCCAGAAGGACCCTTATGGTAATGTTATCAGATAGATGTCGCCCAAGTGACGCCGAAACAACATTCCATAAATGTGTCAGTTTCATCCCCGAAGGAAATACAACATATGTTTGATGTTGAGCACAGTCATGATATTTCAAATAAACCTCCCCCATTTATTTTTCCCAGCGATTAAATAGTGCAGGTGAATAAATTATTAAAACATCACATGCACACACATGAAACAGCCAAAGCGTTGCTGTGAAAAGGTGGTGTGAGTTTCTGGCACACAGGGAAAGGGAAACAGCCATCCATCATCCTGGAAAGAAAACTAGAGTAGTGCGGTTGCATAACCAGCGAGAGTAACTTTCCAGCGTGAGCACAAACTCTCCTGTGTCTCACTGCTGAAGGAAACCGGCACCTGTATGTGCAAAATGAATAAACAAACAAATAAATATCTAAAGACTAGACATGAGGCCACTAATGGCTTGTTACAGTAATTATAAGTCAGTTGTGCTGAGTAATGCTCGCTCATAAATGTTTATATGCACAGTGACCTTAATGCACCTCAATGCATTTGGACTCTGGTCTCTAATCTATTTTTATTGTTATGAATTGGGTTTTCAATTTTCAAACTGTGGTTCATGAAATTTGTGGTCAGTAAGATTTATTTATTTATTTAAATTAGGGCTGTTAAATGATTAATCGCGATAAATCTCATTCAAAATAAAAGTTTGAGTTTGCCTACTATATATGTGTGTGTACTGTGTTTAATCATTATGCATATACAAATACACACAAATTAATGTATATATTTCAGAGAAATACGTTATCTACAAAAAAATTGTATTTATGTATACCATAAATTTTACAAACATTATAATAAATACATATACTTGTTTATATTTCTTAAATTTACACATGAATGTGTTTGTATTTATATATACATTATAATTACACAGCACACACACATATATTAGGCAAACTCAAACTTTTATTTTGTACGCGATCAATCGCGATTTAAATACATGAATACTTTTCTTGAGCAAGGATGTACTAAATTGATCAAAAGTGACTTTTATAATGTTATGAGGATTTCAGTTTCAAATAAATTCTGTTCTTTTGAAATTTCTATTAATCAGTCCTGAAAAAAGTATCACTGAACAAAAGCAGAACAACTGTTTACAACATTAATAATAAGACGAAATATTTTTATAAGCTGCAAATCAGCATATTAGAATGATTTCTGAAGATGAAGTTATGCTGCTGAAAATTCAGCTTTTCATCACAGAAATAAATTACATTTTAAAATATATTCAAATAGAAAATAGTTATTTTAAATTGTAATAATTTTACATAATATTACTGTTTTTTACTGCATTTTTGATCAAATAAATGCAGCCTTGGTGAGTGTAAGAGTCTTCTTTTAAAATTAAAATATATTTTGACTGGTAGTGTATATAAACATAGAAACTTATTAAAATAATAATTGACGGGCCGGGATTAGTGAGGTTGTACAGCACGTGTGCATAAATTTCTTTATCAATAAATATAAAGACAAATACTGTCTTGCTATGAGCAAATGTTCCCATTATTCAGAATTCATCGGTTGAAGTGAGAGATTAAAAGATAGTGTTATAAACATGTTTTCCTTCTTTGGCTGAGGAAAAAACACATTTTTATCAAGAAAATGAAACCTGACAATCCTGATTGTAGGATACTGAACAGACAATGACTACATGATGAGCGAAAGGTTAAAAGTCTTATATTCGTAACACATGACAGCTTTCCCAGTAATCAAAAACAACACAAGGTATGAGAAAAGAAAGGGTACTGTAAACAGCATAACTGACTATCTCTATACAAATGGCAGAAGTTGCACAGAAACTCAAGTAAAGATGATAAAACGCTGGCTGCAAGCCTGAATTATGACAAAGCCAGGTTCCAAAGATCAATGCTGTTTAGAAATGCTTATGAAAGAAAAAAGAAGAAAAAGAAGTACAGAGAACGAGAGATGCCTTATTACCTGTACCGGAGATAAGGTCTTTCGCCCGGCTATGGAGACACATACATCAACTAATTAGTGAATGACAGAAAATATATATATACTAACATGACAGTCAAATCAACGTTTCAATACAAATGTTACAACACAAAATTTTGTTGTTTATGTTCATTGTTACAACTTAAAAGAGAATAAGATATAATCAAGACTCATTTTACAAGAAATTCCTAGATAACAAGACTCAAGACATGAGGATGAACTCAAAGATTACATATGACTTTACTTAAAAAAGAACTGAGAATCTGACATGAAGTTTTGGACATTAAAATTTGCTGAATATGTACTCAGCCTCAGGTCATCCAAGATGTAGATGAGTTTGTTGCTTCATCGGAACAGATTTGGAGAAAATGTAGCATTACATCACTTGCTCACCAATAGATTCTCTGCAGAATGAGAGTCCAAACAGGTCCAAATGGCTAAAATGCAAGACCTCTGTCAATAATACTGCTTTCTTGGATGGCCTGTTTGGTCTCTCATTCTGACGGCACCCATTCACTACAGAGGATCCATCGGTGAGCAAATGATGTAATGCTAAATTTTCTCCAAATCTGTTCCGATGAAGCAACAAACTCATCTACATCTTGGATGGCCTGAGGCTGAGTTTTCAGCAAATTTTCATTTCTGGATGAACTGTTAAACCATCTGCGGCACTCTGTCGATTATCACTAAATGTGACCCTGGACCAGAAAACCAAGTCTTAAGTAGCATGGGTATATTTGTAGCAATAACCAAAAATACATTGTATGGGTCAAAATTATTTATTTTTCTTTTATGCCAAAAATCATTAGGATATTAAGTAAAGATCATGTTCCATGAAGACATTTTGTAAATTTCCTACTGTAAATATATCAAAACTTAATTTTTGATTAGTAATGTGCATTGCTAAGAACTTCATTTAGACAACTTTAAAGGTGATTTCCTTAATATTTAGATTTTTTTGCACCCTCAGATTCCAGATATTCAAATCGTTGTATCCTAACAAACCACACATTAATGATTAATAATGACTTCAGATGAAGTATAATTCTCAATTTCAAAAAATTGACCCTTAAGAATGGTTTTGTGGAACAGGGTCACAGATAATTTTCACTCATCCCACCTAAATTACAAAAGTTAAGCATAATGCAAATACTACACTGTAAAAATATTCTCCACTTAAGTTCAGCAGTTAAAGTTAAGTTAAATCAACTTAAAAGTACAAATCATTTCAACTCACTACAACAAAATAAGTTTAAATGACTTGTACGTTTAAGTTGATTTAAATTGAGTTAAAATGACTTGTATTTATAAGTTGATTTAACATAAAATTTTAAGGCAGCTGCTAAACTTAACTAAGTTTTTAAGCTGAAACTGGTAAAAACGTTTTACAGTGTAGGTGGCTTACATATTGCCTGATGGGTTTTCAGAGGGTCAGCTGATAAAACCTGGTAAACCCAGAAACTTTTTGCATATCCAAAGATGGATGGACAAAGTGTCCATTACATGGAGCAAACTCCATCCACAGGAAAGGATGATTTAGACAACTTTACAACTAAAAAACACATTGTTATATTAAAGAATCATCGTAAATGCTTTCACAAACATTTTCTGTGAAACGCTCTGTTACACTTGCGCCACAGACATCCATCGTACATGCATGTTGTTTTTGTAAACTCAGGGATGAGTCATACAGATTTTCTGTGGAAACCAACAGCATCTTATAGATTGTGCTGATAGTGCTTAAAGTATGTATTTATTTTGAAACACAGTTATGCTTGAACAGAAAAAAAGTCTCTCACCTCTCCAGACTTGGAGATCGAGTGAGTAAGTTTGTAGAGGAGGCCGCTTTCTTAGAAAGCCGTTGTTTGGTCTTGTCTTGGGAGTCTCTGCTTTTCTCACTGTTCCTCCTCACCCTGATCTCAAGAAGAGATATTAATCAGTAACTGCAAGTGTTATTAAAATCAGACTCACAGAGCGCATGCAAGCAGTCACCAATGCAGACATGAGTATGCTGACATGCAGTAACAGAACTGACAGAACGTGCTTAGCATGTTTCCATTAAAGTGTCCCATCAAGTTTGGACAAGTGCAGCATGCAAATGCACCACATACAAAACCCACTACCCACAATCAAACAATCATGCAGACAAAACCATGCAAATAAATCAGATATCAGTGAGTTAATGCAATTGTTTTAGTCACAATGAATATGAACTTGTGTGTGTGGGAGTATGAGTCTGTGCTCACTGAGGGATTGTTTCCTTTAGCACGCCCTATTTCCTGTTCTTCTGAATACACTTAGAAGCATCCAATAAAAAGCTACATGAAACAGGAAATATCTGTGGTCATGTGATCAATGATGATACTTGTGGTGGCAGACAGAGAAGTGAAACTCAGCTAAGGGGCTGTCCACTCTTATTAAACTTATTCCTGTCACACTTTACATGCCACATTTTACATGGCAAGCCAAAATGAGCATTAGACCAATACACTACCCACGCTGCTCACTCAATATGTGACGCAAAACAGACAATATTTGGCTATTTTTAGAAAGTCTTGAACATTTATTTCTGTGATGACAAAGCTGAATTTTCAACAGCTGTGCTGCTTGATATTTTTGTGAAAAAAAGAACAGATTTATGCGAAATAGAAATCTTTTTTAACATTATAAATGTCTTAACTCTCAGTTTAAATAAATAAAAGGTTTTTTTTTTCCTCAGAGTGTCTCGAGTGAACGTGTAATCTAAAAGCTAATGTGTATATATACATATAAATTCTGTATTAATACATATTTTTAAATCACAAATATAATATATGTTAACATAAAACTCTTATATCAGTATTGTTAAAACAATAAAGCCAAATTCAAAAGATCATTAATTTAGAGTACCTACTCTTAATTGTAAAACATCATCGCAATTTAAAATAGTGGTTTTCTAATTCAATATACTTTAAAATAGAATATATTCCTATGATTCAAAGCTAAATTTTCAGCATTATTACTCCAGTCTTCAGTGTCAAATGATCCTTCAGAAATCAATTCTGAAAACAGTTGTGCTGCTTAATTTTTTTTGGGAATCTACACACTTTTTAAAAGGTTTCTTTGAGGAAGAAAAAGTTAAAAATAACAGCATTTATTTAAAACAGAAATCTTTTGTAACAATATACACTACTGTTCAAAGTTTGGGGTTTTCTGAATACTTTTATTCAGCAAGGATATGTAAACTTGCTCAAAAGTGACAGTAAAGACTTTAATTGTTAGAAAAGATTTCTATTTTGAATAAACGCTGTTGCGTTTAACTTATTATTCATCAAAGAATCCTGAAAAAGTATCACAGATTCCAAAAAAATATTAAACAGCACAAGTTTCCAATATTCATCATAAATCAGCAAATCAGAATGATTTCTGAAGGATCCCACAGATCCCAAACTTTTGAATGGCAGAAAACCAGTCTAAACAGAGTCTGAACAAGGTAAACTATGTGTTTCCTCACTTTGTTTTGAATGTAACATATGGTCAATGTCCACTTAATCAGTGCATGGAACTCATCATGCATTTAACATTGAAATCGTGCCAGTGTGGTTCATGGTACGTTGTTGTGGGCTGGACGTTTCAGAGTTTGTCTGCATGGAATGTTATTAAAACTGCACATTTGTTTTCATTCAGTGCTAATCCAGCAGAAGAGTGACAAGTTACAGACCACCATCTGAAATAGTCTCGGATGTTAAGAAGCTTAGGGGCCACTATAAGATATTTTAACTGTCTGTCAACATGATCTTGCATTATCTTGTTCACTGTTCATACTTTACCATGAATTAGTAAGTAATTATGGGTAGTTCCGTTCTGGGGTTTCAGACTGTAAACCACATTCTTTTATTGCATATTTAGATACATTCATTGGACACGTTTCCCTCATGTGCTGAAACTAAACAAGCCATGACCGTTTAACGATGCAAGCACTGTTTAGTTTTGCCTGGTGTACTGTTGCAAAACAATTTGCCGTGGCATTCTAGCACCACATAACTTTGAAAACCCGATAACCCTTTTGCTTGAGGTCAACTCAAGGATACCAGGAAGGGCTAAGACACAATTATCTGTAAAGCACTGTTTACATGGAACAAGGCTTATTTCATTTGTGGGAACCAAGAAGACATTTAAACGAAAGACCACCCAAAGCATGCATGCAGATAAATCAATCAATGAATCAAGAGCTTTCCCGTGTTTAGAAGATTAAGTGAGATTATAGGTTAGAATTTCAATGCCTCAATCTTGAGCTTTTGTGTTTCTGCAAAACCATGTTACAGACAAGATTCCCAGGAGCTGTTGTGGCATATGCACTCAGGCATTTCGACATTCCTGTCAGAATGACAGCTTTTCGGGTTTAGCGGTGATCTCATGTGTTCCGTATTCACCTGAAGGAGAGTCGACGGGGCTCGATGACAATATTATTGCTGCGTTTATTTCGGAAGGCTGTACTATTATTCAAACTGTAGTAACGGACATGCATACCTAGCTAAATCAACACTGCAACCGAACAAACACTTGGCAGCAGCTGTCCTCCCCTTTTCCTACTAAAAACTCAAAACTGCAATCTTCAGAACTCTGACATCTGGCCCTATAAATCACACTATGGTTCTAAAGAAGTCAAAACATTAACTAGATCCAAAAACAACCTTAAACCTTAAATGCAACGCAAGTCACTAGGGATAAAATTTAAATGAGAAAGTCATGCATTTTTAAAAATATCTCTTGAAATGTTAAAATTTTGAATAAACTTTAGTATCCAAATAGCATGTGCAATGATTAGTCGCGATTAACTGCATCCAAAATAAAACTTTTTGTTTACATAATATATGTGTACTGTGTATTCTATGTTTATTATATATATATATATATATATATATATATATATATATATGTATATATATATATATAGCGTTAATATATATATATCTCAGAGGTCGAGTTAACCGAAAATTGTCCGTCATTGACAGAATTTTTTTTTATCAGTGACGGAAAAATCTGAAGGCTGTCCGTCACTTTGACAGATTACACTGAGGGTGATCTATTGTAACTTCTATCTGTAATTCCCACTCCTGTCCAGTCGGTGGCAAGTGCGCTCCAGTGTAGCAGCAGAGAATAGGATCCAGAACAAAAATGAAACTGTCACAAATTTTTGCTCTGCGTTTGATTATGCACAGGCCAGTACCTAGAAGCTACAACGATCTATTACGCCACATTAAAGAGCACCAAACAGTAATTATTGCTTGAATTTTTGTAACGAAATGGGCAGAATTTGAAATCTGAGACTTTGTTTCATATTAAAAGTAACACAAAGCTTAGCCTATTGCAATTTATTGGATGGGATGCGCATTATTTACTGTTCATTCATCAAGTGAAAACAGCATAAACCAAAAGAACGACTGGGATTTCAGAATGGATATTGGTTCATAAAAATGAGAATATATTAAAATCGCTGTAACTGCGGCGTGTGGTTTTAAACATGAAAAGTTCACACAGTCTCATCTGTTCTCTTCAATATAAATGCATAAGCCTATATTGTCCTGTAGGTTCATGATTAAAAATGAAAATGTGGTCGGTGCCAATAGCCTTGTAGGGAGCGCGCATATACATACAGCATACAGCGCTGTTGTGCTCTGGGCATCCCGTGTTCGAATCCCAACTCGAAGACCTTTCCCAATCCCACTCTTCCTCTCTCTCCCACTCAACTTCCTGTCAATTATGATCTGTGCTGTTACAATAAAGTTAAAGGAATGCCAAAAAATAGATCTTTAAAAATAAAAATGCAAATGTGAACAAAAATAAAAGCAATTAAATGTGTTATTATAATTAAACATGAAACTTAAAATGATGGGTAACAATAGATTATGACGGAATTTTTATGACCCTGTGCAATGTTAAAGTCTAAAAAAAACCTCTGAGATATATATATATACTATCAATAAAAATATATATTTTTTAATAAATATTTTTAAACTATATACTGTATGTGTGTGTATTTGTACATAATAAATATACACAGTACACACACATATATTATGCAAACAAAAACTTTTTATTTAATTTAATTTTTTTTTATTTTTAATTAATCGCGATTAATCGTTGCACAGCACTACTTTGAAGCTACTTAAATTTGTTCATCCACTGCCAATGTAACAAGTAACAAGTTTCCTATTAAAACTGGTGCACAAAATTAGGGCTGTCCTAAATTACACACTCCCACTTTTTCTTAGAATATCCACTCATGCTTCTGTGTAAATATAGCTCAATCTGGGAGCCAAAACTGGCTCAACAAGCTGTAACCTTGGTTTGTGCAGCAACATATGCGTTAATGTTAGGATTAACACCAAAACCAGAAGCAGTGAATTCAAGCAGCCAGCCAATGCTTGACTCCACTATTTGTGTGTCAACGCACAGCATTTTCTCTCCCTCCCGAATCGGAGAGAGAGGGCCTCCGTGTGGGCTGGATGTCCGCTCTTTTGGGGGAGCGGGCGAGGAGGACGTTGGCGTTTGAGGGCATGAACCCTGGCTGTCCTC
Organism: Labeo calbasu; assembly: GCA_019740295.1. Lineage (NCBI taxonomy): Eukaryota > Metazoa > Chordata > Actinopteri > Cypriniformes > Cyprinidae > Labeo > Labeo calbasu. The sequence continues at coordinate 10,144 of JAHKKF010502333.1, forward strand.
GCTGCCTTTGCTCTGTTGTTGCTGAAGGGTTCTGATTGTTGTGGGCTGGATGGTTTCTTCTAATATGGAGCTCCAGGTCTGGTCTTTCCTCCTCTCGTATTCATCGGCATCTTCGTCCTCTCCGCGAAGCTTGGTCCGGGTTTCATCAGCGTACGGGACGCTTTCTGTTAATGCATCCTCCAGGGAGAGACTCTGGACGCCCCGCGTCAGGGCCAGTGGGACAGTCTCGTGATTTGGGATCCACGGTTCGGTCTGAGTGGACCTGTCGCTAGTGCTCGGTTTGTGGCTGGAAATGGTTTTAGCCCCGCCCTCCCCGTTTTCAGCTGTGTTTGCGATATGGCTATAGATACACAAATAAAACAGAATGATTGAGATAAAGAACGTTTCAAAATGCTGCTTTTCGGGTGAAGTGAATGGAACAAACCAAAAATTAAAATTCAGTCATCATTTAGTCATCCTCATATTATTCCAAACATCTTTGACTTTCTTTCCATGGAACACAAAGAAAGACATTGCGTAATATCCCGAATGCCTTTTCGAGGCTGTAAAACTTCATGCAACTTGGATGCTAAATGTCAAGATTTCGAAAGCCATATGACAGAAAAACAATCTGAAAAAAAAGCTATAATATGACTTCAGAAGACCAATTGACTACTTTAATGATACTTTTACAGTGGTTATTAACTCTTTTGACAATATTCACACAATATTATATATTCACCCATATACTGTATTCTAAGATATTTTCAGGATTTCTGTTTTGATTATGACAAAGCTACTTGTTTTTAATCTTCATTAGTTCAAGGTTTAGTTATTCCAGGGTTAAAACCTACAAACTTTCAGTGAACACTTACCAGCCCAGCTCTTTAAGCAGAAAGCTACACCATCACACTACAATAATGTAGACCTGCAGTAAGCTTCAAAGAAGAACTGTAATGTAAATTTTCCTCCATACAAATAAGATCTCATTAAAGTAACATTAATACTACAGACCAATTTGGAGTAGACGTCACAGTTACATCACTTGCAGCTGCACGTGCATAGTAGTTGCAGAAAAACACTGGTAACAAATAGAGGTAAAGGGGTAAAAACCACGGAATAAGAGAAAAATAATTGCCTTTTGATGTCAAAATCGGAATGCAAATAATTATTATAGAATACTGTCATCAAAGATGCCATTTGAAGCTAAACACATACATTTAAAAGCACATACTAAGGATGAGAACTGCTATGATTACTCTACTTTTAAAGCATAAATTTGATTTAAACAATAGGTCTACATAATATTCACATATGCTGTTCATAGAGGACGTATTGTATGAGCCCTACAGTTACAGCATGACATATTATTTACACCTATTACTATAAACATTTTTACATAACAATGACTTATTTTCATCTCACAATTCAGACAAAAAATTCAGACTTTATAACTTGATTTAACTCTAAAATAGTGAGTTTGTCAATTCTGAGGGTAAAAAAAGCCAGGAGTGTGGGATATAAATTCCTATTTTGAGCCAAGGGGAAAAGAGAGAATGACGAGTTGTTTTTCCTTATTAGAATTGAGAGATATAATCTCGGAATTGGAAGAATAATGTCCGAATTTTGAATATAAAATCAAATTTATCTTTTTTTAATCTTTTATTCCATGGCTCCATAAGACGGCCACTTGAAAACCGTCATTTTCTGTCACCAGATAGGCTCCGCCCACAAAAAACATCATCCCTGTTTTGGATATCTAACGTCGTTTCGTTAAATAACAGTGCTTATCGCTGGGGACGAGCTCTTGTAACATGCGGAGAACATTTTGTACTGTAACCATGTAATTCTCTAGCCGTAAAGGCTATCTCTCCGGGGTTTTCTGCAACTTTGATGCGCGCGCATCCCGAATGTTTACAAACCCTTAATTGGTCTATAATGAACATAAATATTTCCCCTTTTCCCTGGATGCTGTTGTCCCAAATGTGAAATTTGTCAAGGAATGTTGCTCTGCTTCTTTGTACTAAATGTGTGGGCGGCCAGACTGATTTTCTCAGAGCTTTTCTTCTCAGTATCATCAAGCATATCTGAAACTTCATCAAGATGTAACTGAACTTCAACTGAAGGATGACAGATATTTTGATGAATAACTCTTTGACTGTGAACTGAATTCGTGATTTCTGTTAACCAGCCTTGTACTACAACTTCACATATAATGTACAGAGACAGAAATTTGTGGTTACCTTTTAAGCTAATGATTAAAATTCTCTGTATACCTGTTGGATGAGAGGTGAAAGCCATCAAGGGAGCTTGTAGACAGTCTGCAAGGTTTAGAAAATCCATCCACATAACAGGACTGATTTAACACTCGGGCTGCAGCAGGGTTCACTGTACACACACATTTACATGAGTGATAGCTTATGGCAACAGCTTTAATTCAGGAAAAACAATGCAATAAAAATATGTTGCAATACATTTAAAATAGCAATAAACCTTTGGCAATATCTTTATAGCAGTGCACTGAAATCATTAACCCAAAAATAATAAATTGCTGACAATTTACCTTCCAAGATGTATATGAGTTTTTTTTTTTTCAAATCTTAACAGATTTTGGAGAAATTGAGCATTACATCACCTTCTCAACAGTGGATCCTCTGTAATGAATGGGTGCCGTCAGAATGAGAGTTCTAATGGCTGATAAAAACATCACAATAGTCCAAGTAATGCAAGTAATCCACAAGCTGTGCACTGGCAATTAACAAATTCATCATTAAGATATTTTTAACTTGTTGCTTTTGGCTAAAACATATTTTAACAATAATATAGCTTCAGTAAGTTGTCTTCTTTGAAGCACGAGAGAAATATGCACAGATCAATACCGTTTACAAGTGAAAACAGCTTAAAACAGTTCTAAACAAGTATGTCAGTGGATGTTGATGTGTGAGGACAACATGAGATGGATTTTATCACTGGAGGAAGCATTATTATGGATTATGGACTTTTATATTTTGCACCATAAGTGACGGATTAAAGTTAAAATACCCTAATGATGGATTTGTTTCTTACGAACACGCAGCTTTTAACTTCACAAGATATTAATTGATGGACTGAAGTTGTGTGGATTACTTATGGATTATTGTTTTCATCAGCTGTTGATGACACCCATTCACTGCAGAGGATCCATTGGTGAGCAAGTGATGCAATGCTATTTTTCCAAATCTGTTTGGATACACCTCAGATGAGTCAATTTTCAGCAAATATTTGTTTTTGTGTGAATCATTCCTTTAACAAACCTCTTACCAGCAATCAGCTGCTGTTTAAGCAGGGGTATCTGTTGGTCATGGAGACGGAGTTTACGCAAGGCGTCGGCCAATGAGGACTTCAGTAGCGTTATTTCATCTTCCTGTGCTTGGAGGCGCACCTCCATTAAAGACAGCCTGTCAGGAAACTCTGTGCTGCTTTCTGCAGACACATCATCTAGAAAACAACAATATAAATGTAAGGATCGTGCAAAAAACATGGCTGGGACAAATTTTGCACCAAAATAAAAATTGTAGCTTTTAAAGTTAAAATCAGCATATAAATGGGCGCAGAACAACATACAGTCAAACCAAAACTTAATCACACACCCGATGTAATTTTTTATATTTTTTACTAGTGGGTGCAGAACACTATAGTTAATATATTTAAGATAAATAAAGTAAACTGTGACATATTCTTCATACAGTGGACTACCAGTAAAACTAATAAAAATTTGGTACCATTTGATTTAACACTTTGACCTGACCATGTTTTGTCACATATACTTCTATCAAAGTTATCTGACATTATCAAGATGAATTTGTTGTGACACAGTTTAACTCGAGTTCTTGTCATATTTTATTACCATTTTCTAAACCATAGCGAATAAACTGCGTTGAAGGTGTCTGAATAAATTTTGGTTTGACTGTATACTATTTCATATAATGACGTAAATATTTCACATTTTAAATAATATACCATTATTTGTATTACAGTAATATGATGCAAAAAGCGTTAATGGTTCTAAAAGAAGAATTTGTTTTCTCTATGCAGAATGTCATGTTGATGATCACTAAAATAAAAAAAATAGCGCAACTTCTTGGTGTCCTAATTCTTGGAATGTAATAGAAGCTGGGTGAGTGTTATTAAGAGTCATTAGTGCAACTGTTGCAGACTGAATGTTCTGCCCTCTAGGCTTCAGTGAACTTCTGCTAAATATGTGGCATGTGTTTGTTGTATTTAAGCAGATATAGGTCTATTCTTTTAGTTACAATAGACCACACAAAAACAAACACACAGGGACACATTAATATGCAACATTAAAAGTTCCTCAACTAACTACACATGACACTTCATAAAAGTAGTAGCATATGTATCCATTATAATATACAAACAAATTTTGTCCGATGATTTCCATTTTATGAATATCATGTGGTGCAACCATCAAGAAACTACAATTTTGGGACTTTCATGTTGAAATCCATTTAAAGATAGGACTTTGCAACATATACCAATTTGCCAATGACCCATGGAAGCATCAAGCAGATTTGTAACTCTCTTTTAAATTTAGAAAAATACAACCTTTTTAACAGCTGGTACGCAGTGACCACATTTGGATCATGTGGTATGACCACATGAAAAAAACAATGACTATTAAGTTATTTCTTTAAGTATGTATTTTTATTAAAAATTTCATAGTGACCTTTTGTGGGAAGCTAGGTTATTTGAGTAGGTGGCCAATTCTGTGTGCAAATTTTGACTGAATTTGAAATATCATGTGGTGCGACATTTTTTTAAAGCTATGACCAATTCGTCAAGATGAAAAACACTAAAATCACATAATTTTTAATTTTAATATGAATTTATGTGTACACAACATTCTTAATGTTTGAACAATTACAACAGATATTGGCCACATTCACACAGCAGCAGAATACGGTTGTCAGTACTGTATTTGAGTCCTTAATACGGTTATGTTCACACACAGT
>JAHKKF010502337.1:0-17542 GCA_019740295.1 Labeo calbasu
AAAAGTTTACATACACCTTGCAGAATCTGCAAAATGTTAATTATTTTACCAAAATAAGAGAGATCATACAAAATGCATGTTATTTTTTATTTAGTACTAATATTTAATTTAGTATCAATATGATATTTTACATAAAATACGTTTGCATATAGTGCACATAAGAAAATAATAGCTTATATTTATAAAAATGACCCTGTTCAAAAGTTTACACACGCTTGATTCTTAATACTGTGTTGTTACCTGAATGTTCCTTAGCTGTGTTTTTTGTGTTCAGTGATAGTTGTTCATGAGTCCCTTGTTTGCCCTGAACAGTTAAACTGCTTGCTGTTCTTCAAAAAAATCCTTCAGGTCCCACAAATTCTTTCATTTTTCAGAATTGTTATGTATTTGAACCCTTTCCAACAATGGCTGTATGATTTTGAGATCCATCTTTTCACACTGAAGACAACTGAGGGACTCGCATGCAACTATTACAGAAGGTTCAAATGCTCACAGATGCTTCAGATAGAAAAATGATGCATTAAGAGCCACGGGTGTAAACTTTTAAAAGGAAAGAAGATGTGTACATTTTTCTTATTTTGCCTAAATCATATTTCTTTCATTTAGTACTGCCCTTTAGAAGCTACAGAAGATACTCGCATGCTTCCCAGAGGACATGATAAGTTAAATTTACCCTGATCTTCAAATTCAAAAGTTTTCACCTCCCACATCCTAATGCATCATGTTTCCATCTAAATCATCAGTGAGTGTTTAAACCTTCCTTAATAGTTGCATATGAGTCCCTCAGTTGTCTTCAGTGTGAAAAGATGGATCTCAGAATCATACAGTCATTGTTGGAAAGAGTTCAAATACACAAAAATGCTGAAAAAACACAGAATTTGTGGGACCTGAAGGATTTTTCTGAAGAACAGCAGGCAGTTTAACTGTTCAGGACAAACAAGGGACTTATGAACAACTATCACTCAACACAAAAACACAGCTGTGGATCATTCAGGTAACAACACAGTATTAAAAATGTACACTTTTGAATGGAGTCATTTTTATAAATTCAGCTATTATTTTCTCTTGTAAATGTCATTTATGTGAAATATCGTATTCAAGTCAGTACTAAATACTTGTGGAAAATGGGTATTTAGTGTCCCCTCTAAGCTATCAGAGTACTTAAAATCTACAATTCTGATCCATAAGCATCTATAGTCATTGGATACGGCCAGTTGCATCACCAAAAATGGTGACTTGTACCTTGTTTAGAGGCTTTTCAACGATTTCTTACAAATCAGCTTTGTAGGCCACTGGAGCAGTGGGAATGTTCCACACCTTAATTTCTAACATACATTGATTTATATCTGTTCAAATGTTCGCTCAGGAGCGCCCCATGTCTCTGAAACGTGTTTAATGAATGTACAGGTCAGACTCCGGGTCTGTCGTGGTGGGACCGGGCTGACCCTCCTCCATGCGCCTGCACACTGGAGCTCTTGTCTGGGTTCGTCAGCGGGCTGCAGTCCCTGTGGTGTGGTGGCAGTAATTAAAGCAGTTCAGGGCTCCACATCTCTCATTAGGAGACTGGTCAGTCTGAGGGCTTGTACAGTGTCTCTCTCTGCCCCTGACGGCCATCACTCACAGCAAAACCACAGGGACAGACCTGAATTTACCCAGTCTGTACTGGGATCTAAATTTAAAATACCAAGCCGCACCACAAACCCTATCTAGTCTGGGCGCTCTTGTTGAGTATTTTTGGTACTACACACAGTGTTTTTGATCAGGGATTTACACTGGAGGTTTTTAGTCAGTGACATACATCTAGAAATAGATTCCTGTGTACATGAATAATTCCTCTGTACTGTATGTTGTTAGTTTACTATATAGTATTAGTACAGTATTTCACTATCAGCCATTTTATAGAAAGCCTTGATGTATTTTAAGTGATGGCATGATGTAAGAATCCCAGTGACTTCCTGTTAGCATTATCAGTAGAAGAACCGTTTCTGAAATGTTTTTTAAAGAAGTTTCTTATGCTCACCAAGGCTGCATTTATTTGATCAGAAATATAGCAAAACAGTAATATTGTGAAATAATATTACAGTTTAAAATAACTGCTTTCTATTTGAATATTTTTTAAAATATAATTTATTTCTGTGATGCAAAGCTGAATTTTTAGCATCATTACTCCAGCCTTCAGTGTCACAGGATCCTTCAGAAATCATCCAAATATGCTGATTTGCTGTTAAATTTTCATTTATTATTATCATCAGTGTTGAAAACCGTTGTGTTGCCTAATATTATTTGTGGGAACTGATTCTTTAATGAGTATTATGAAAAGAAATCGTTTGTAACATTGACTTTATTGTCAGTTTTGTGAATTTAATGCATCTTTGCTGAATAAAAGTATTAATTTCTTACAAAAATCTTACTGACCTCAAACTTTTAAATGGTACTTTACACCATAGTTCATCAGATGGTAATTGCATGGTGTTTTATATATGCTGTGTGAGTATTATATTTATATACAGTAGTATGGTATATATATTGTTCTCTAAAGTGTAAAAAACGAAGTATTACCATAATGCCATATCCAGAAAATAAAGTACCATTTTGTTTTGGACAGGTATCATGATAGTTATGATACATGATATGATACATTGGAGTACCATGTTTAAAAAAAGATAAAAAGAAAAAAAAGAACCATAGTATTTTCATCGGATAACATCAGTGTACATTGGTACTGTCACAGTTTTCTGTATAAGGCTTTGACAAAAAATCATGGTCTTCTTGTGGTACCATACCCTCAAAACATGGTAAAACCATGAAAATTTTGGTACTGTTTTCTTTCCATCCTTTAGAATAATAAATAAAATATCATGTTGTTGTTTTCATTTTTGACCCTGATTACTTTTGGTCCACATTGTAAATAATTCAAATAACTAGTAGATAACTAGTTTGGTTAAATGAATCATCATTTTCTTATTGTCTAAAAGCACTAATCACTCTTCAGCTTCAGCAAAAACAGTAATATTGTGAAATATTATTACAGTTTAAAATAACTGTTTTCTATTTGAATATATTTTAGAATATAATTTATTTCTGTGATCAAAGCTGAATTTTCAGCATCATTACTCCAGTCTTCAGTGTCACAGGATCCTTCAGAAAGTATCCAAATATGCTGATTTGCTGTTAAATTTTCATTTATTATTATTATCAATGTTAAAAACAGTTGTGTTGCCTAATATTATTTGTGGGAACTGATTTTTCAGGATTCTTTAATGAGTAGAAATTCAAAAGAACAGTGTTTATTATGAAAAGAAATCGTTTGTAACATTGACTTTATTGTCACTTTTGTGAATTTAATGCATCTTTGCTGAATAAAAGTATTAATTTCTTACAAAAATCTTACTGATCTCAAACTTTTTTAAATGGTACTTTACACTATAGTTATCAGATGGTAATTGCATGGTACTTTATATATGCTGTGCGAGTATTATATTTATATACAGTAGTATGTTATATATATTGTCCAAATGGATCATGATATGATACACTGGAGTACCATGTAAAAAAAAAAAATTAAGAATCATGGTATTTTCATAGGATAACATCAGTGTACATTGGTACTGCCACAGTTTTTTGTATAAGGCTTTGACAAAAAATCATGGTCTTCTTGTGGTACCATGCCCTCAAAACATGGTAAAACCATGGTAATTTTGGTACTGTTTTCTTTCCATCCTTTAGAATAATAAACAAAATATCATGTTGTTGTTTTCATTTGATTGGTTCATAATATATAATTCAAATAACTAGTAAATAATTTGTTCGATTGAATGAATCATTTTGTTATTATCCTAAAGCACTAATCTTTCCTCAGCCGCCTCTGCAAGAGTCTCTGGAATGCTGTGTTTGAACATTTCAAATGTGATTTTACACTGTGACATTGACAACAAACATCGAAAGAGTTTGTTCTCAGTGTTTCATGTAGTGCTGTAAGAATTTGGCCCTCAGCTGTGAAGTGGCAGCAAGCTTGAGATTCCTCAGGGAGGGTGATAATTGGCAGGAAACATGAGATGATCTGGCAACCCTGACAGCTGGGTCCCATCAGACAGTCGTGAAGAATGACTTCTTCTGATACTATTAATGAGCATACACTCAGAAAAAAAAACAAGACAGTACCATAGTCGTTTGTGTTGAAGTATTAAAGGCTTGGAGTTGTATTTAATTTAGTATATTTGCCATTTAAAAGTCAGATTCAAAACAATAAAAAAGTCAAAATCAAACAATACAGTAAAAGCATTAATATCTTGAAAGTATTGCAATTTGAAAAACACTGTTTTCTATAGGAATATATTTTAAAATGTAATTTATTTCTGTGATGCAAAGCTGAATTTTCAGCATCATTATGCATGTCACATGATCCTTCAGAAATCATTCTAATATGCTAATTTGCTGCTCAAAAACACTTCTGATTATTATCAATGGTGAAAACAGTTGTGCTGCTTAATATTTTTGTAAAACTTTCTTGTAAATGTTTATTCTTTTCAGGATTCTTTAATTAATACAATGTTTAAAGGAACATATTAAAATAGAGATATTTTGTAACATTATGAATGTTATTAGTGTCATTTTTGTTCAGTTTAACATGTCTTTGTGAAATAAAAGTATTAATTCCTTTAAAAAAAATATCTTACTAACCCAAACATTTTACATCCATAATTTGCAGTGTTTTTCAGTCTAACTTTTGTTTGGACATATCTTTTGGTTTGGGCAAAACCAATTATAACCAAAACCACATCAGTCAACAGTGAACAGATTTTGATCAAATTTGATATTTGAACTTCTTAGTTGATGTCTATGACCACAAGCGCAACATTTCTAACCTTTTTATATTTCTCCTGTCATTTTCCTAGGTGACGTTCACGAAGAGGAAGTTTGGTCTGATGAAGAAGGCGTACGAGCTCAGTGTTCTGTGTGACTGTGAAATAGCCTTGATTATCTTCAACAGCTCCAATAAGCTCTTCCAGTACGCCAGCACAGACATGGACAAGGTCTTGCTCAAGTACACAGAATACAACGAACCTCACGAGAGCAGAACCAACTCAGACATTGTAGAAGTAAGTCGCTACACACCTCACGGGCTAAAATCTCAATTGCTATTTATTGCAGTATAATTACCAGTATTAAACTGGCCAGTTTTAATGTGCTCCCATGTATATCTAAAAATGCTTTGGTGATCGCTGATATCTCTTATGACGTTTTAACAATAGTGATATTGATTCACTCTAAATCTTATGACCTATATTTGATTGAATAGGATCTCACAGTACTGCCTTTAACGGATTACACTAATGCATGTAGTAGCAGTAGCATCTGGAGATGCGGGCTGCATTTATGTCGCTGTAATACAGTTAGCAAACAGTTGGGCCGCATTTCAAGCATGCAGGATGGAGTAATTATAGATCACTGTCTTCAGTGAGGCATGTGCTCAAATTACATCTTTATTTTCACATGCGTTTGCTCTATTTACAATTGTCATGTGATGCTAGCCAAGGTTATTCTGTGCTTTTCCTTTTACCATGTTATATAAGCAATTGTCATCTGTGTTTACATTTATCCATGGATGCTTTCATTTAAAGCGACTCATACAGCACCTGTCAGAAGTTTGGATTAGGGTTTTGTAATGTTTTTGAAAGAAGCCTATTATGCTCACAAAGACTGCATTTATTTGATAAAAGTACAGTAAAACAGTAATATTGTGATTTTTCTATGGAAACTATATTCTGCCATGGGTTAAAAATCATCCGAATTCTGAGAAGAAAAGTCTGAACCGTAAAATATAAACTTACAGGAAGTCAGAAAGTTAGAATTGTGGTATAAAAAGACCGTTAGCTTATTATTTTTTATTCCACAGCGAAAGCAAAAAAAAAAAAAAAAAAAAAAGAATGTGAGATGTAAACTCAGAATTCTTTAGAAAAAAGGTCATAATTGCAAAATGTAAACTCGGAAATCTTAAAAAAGGTTAGAATTGGGAAATATAAACTTGGAATTCTTAGAGAAAAAGCTCAGAATTTTAAAATGAAAACTCAGAATTCTTTAGAAAAAAGGTCAGAATTGCAAAATGTAAATTTAAAATTCTTAAAAAAGGTTAGAATTGCGAAATGTAAACTCAGAATTATTATTTTTTTTTAAAAAAGGCAGTATTGTGAAATGTAAACTTGGAATTCTTAGAAAAAAAGGTCAGAATTGCGAAATGTAAACTTTGAATTCTTAGAAAAAAATCAGAATTGCAAAATGTAAACTCAGAATTCTTAGAATAAAGTCAGAATTGCGAAATGTAAATTCTGAATTCTTAGGAAAAAGTCAGAATTGCGAAATGTAAACTCGGAATTCTTAGAAAAAAGTCAGAATTACGAAATATAAACTCAGAATTCTTAGAAAAAAAGTCAGAATTGCAAAATGTAAACTGAATTCTTAGGAAAAAATTCAGAATTGCAAAATTTAAACTCAGAATTCTTAGAAAAAAGTCAGAATTGCGAAATGTAAACTCAGAATTCTTTAGTAAAAAGGTCAGAATTGCGAAATGTAAACTCGGAAAAGACTCGGAATTGCAAGAAAAAAATTCATGTCTTGCATAAAATTTGTTATCTTTTCAAATAAAAGTTCATATCTCGCAATTCCGAGTTTATATAGCTCATAATTCTTACTTTTTTCTCAGAATTGCGAGCTAAAAAATTGCAACCTATTTTTTTATTTTTTTATTTTTAATATCCTGGCAGAAATGGGCTTCTATAGTTTTCTATTTGAATGTATTTTAAAATGTAATTTATTCCTGTGATGCAAAGCTGAATTTTCAGCATTATTACTCCAGTCTTCAGCGTCACATGATCCTTCAGAAATCATTCTAATATACTGATTTTTGCTCAGCTAACATTTTGTTCTCCAAAGACTTTTGACCAAAAATGCATTTTTTTGTATGTGCAATAATTGTACTTAGCAATGAGACTATTTTCTGTAGAGATAAGTAAATAGCGAATGCGTGTTCAGCGTCTAGCTATCTGTAGCTAAATGCTGGCGCTGAAGTCATGTGAACAGATTTTCTGTGAGTGGTGCTAATTGGTTGTAGCTAAAAATAAGGATCCAGTCTTATCCAACATTCATACTGAGGAAACCTGAGATACTATCAGTCAAGGACGTGGCAGTCTTGGCGAGCGCTGCTCTCATTAGCCTCCATGAATCACAAATCGCTTACGTGTACCAGAAATGCATTTCTGAATCACAGTTATGTGGGCTAGTCTCACATTAACATACCCACTTACTACTGTGGTTGTGTTTTATAGTATATTAGCATGCCATACAGCCTATAGGAACTTTAATCTTAGTTGCCACTTTATTTTGATATTCAGTTATAATGTGTATCCGAATAGGAATTATTTTAAAGATTGATAAGTAGTGTCACTTAAGGAGGTAGAAAAGTAATAAATCTGCCATTAAGTTACAGTTCATTTTATTTAATTGTAAATATTATGTAATTTCTATATTTATCAAGTTTTATTGGAGATGGACCATAGCGGACCATTATGCATTAATTACTGAATGACTTTATCTAGGAAATTGGTCATAAAGTGCATTAACTTCTTCAACCTGGACGTCTTGGAGCCGATGATGATGATTAGAGTGGGGCAGATCCTTTCGCATTAGTCAAAATCTCCACTGCATATCTTTCTGATTTTGATTTCCATATTATTAGCACCTAGATTTGTTTTCCAGATTAATAGAGATTCAGAACCTCCTAGCTGAACTTTTCAACCTCTGTCTGAGTCATAGGTGTAATATAAGGCCCAGTTATAATATTAAAGCACAGAGTTACAGCATTACAGACGCCTGAGGATGAGATAAGCTTCTGATTTCCATTCACTCTCATAAGGGCTCTTAAACTGCTGCAAAAGGGTCCTCAATCTACTATCATGCACTTACACATTTGCTATAGTACGTTCAGTAATGGGTATGAAAATATTCTGTATGAACAGAGTACTTTGATGAGCAGTATGTGATAGAGTTAAATGTATGCAGTACTGCATCCCATAATGCACTGTACTCAACTTGACCTTCTATTTCCAGTGTGATGTATATAAGAGATCATAACTGGACGGCAGTCATTAAATTAACCATGCAATATGATGAGGTCATGTGACAGCAATATAAGATTCTAATATTTGAAACGTGTGAATTAAAGGAGAACAACAATTTACAAATAATTTACTCACCCTCTTGTCATCCAAGATGTTCTTGTCTTTCTGTCTTCAGTCGTTTTTGAGGAAAGCATTTCAGGATTTTCTCTGTATAATGGACTTCATCGGTGCCCCGAAGTTTGAAGTTCCAGAATGCAGTTTAAATGCAGCTTCGAAGGACTCTAAACGATCCCAGCTGAGGAAGAAGGGTCTTATCTAGCGAAAAGATCGGTCATTGTTTTCACAAAATAAAATTTTTTATACTTTTTATGCACAAAAGCTCGTGTAGCACAGACCCTGGGATGCGCGTCCACGGGTCGTTTTTGAACGATTCCTTCATTTTGAACGAATCTTTAATGTGGCTCGGGAAGAACAAGTCGTCTCGGGGAGTGATTCGTTCAGTCATGTATGCGCAACATCCTATTCGATTCTGTACTGGAATCAGCTGACCTGTTTCGAGTCTTTGGAGTTGTTCGTTCATCTTATGGGGCTGTCACGTGATGCTGATTTTGCAGAAATTAACGAAGTGACTCAAAAAGATTCGTTCTTTTTGCTGAAGAGACACAAAGGTCAGAGTCAGTAAAACGATCTGAACTTCCCATTACTACTACGAATCACGTCTTTGAATCACCACAAGTTCATCGTCTGTGTACTCCGGCTCAAAAAGGTAGAGTACGTTGAAAAACTCCATGTCATTTTCTCCTACAACTTAAGAATCGTTCAACATTGTTGTACCTTTTTGTTTGTAAACAGCGTTTGACTTACTTGCACTTTCTCAGTCTTTGCACGTTCGCTTTGTAAACACTGGGTCTGTGGTTCCACCTACGTTCCGCATGACCTTTCGATATGATTCAATAGTACATGAGCACGCATCCCAGAGCCTGTGCTACACAAGCTTTTGTGCTTAAAAAGTATACACATTTTTTTTTCCGAAAAATATGATTGATCGTTTCGCTAGATAAGACCCTTCTTCCTCGGCTAGGATCATTTAGAGCCCTTTGAAGCTGCATTTAAACTGCATTTTGGAAGTTCAAAATTGGGGCACAAATGAAGTCAATTATATGGAGAAAAATCCTGAAATGCTTTCCTCAAAGAACATAATTTCTTCACTACTGAAGACAGAAAGACATAAACATCTTGGATGACAAGGGCGTGAGTAAATTATTTGTGAATTGTTGTTTTGGAAGTGGACTTCTCCTTTAATGACCATTGTTATAATTGCTGTTTAAAAAACCTGAGTACTATATTTTGTATTCGTATTGTATTCTTTTTTGTTCCAATATTATGTGTGCACATCATCTGTTTATTCAGATAGTAAAAGGTGTTTTCAAAGAAGAATGATTTGCATTTGTGCATTGCTATTAGACTTGCCTTATATTTGTATATTTTTACATATAGACATTGAAAATCATAGTGAATGTTTGAGTTTTAATACCATCATGCTGTCCTTTTTTTTTTTTTTTTTTACTGCTTCTTACAGGTGCTAAACAAGAAGGAACACAGAAGTTGTGACAGCCCAGATCCTGAAGCTCCGTATGTCCTCACACCTCACACAGAGGAGAAATATCAGAAGATTAATGAAGAGTTTGACAACATGATGAGAAATCACAAAATTGTAAGCAAAATGTGATGGATGTTTTTCGTCTTGGCTTCCCTGTTATATACACCACTGTTTAAACATTTAGGGTAGCAAAAAGTTCTAACAACCATCCAGAAAGCATTTGCACAGGTAAACACTACTAATCAGTGCTGGGTAGTAACTGGGTCCAAAATTAAGTACTGGTAATCAGATTATATTACATTTTAAACTGCTCATAAACAGATTACAGTTATTTTATGGATTACATGTTATTCACACAATGTGAATATAATTCACATCTTCTGTAATGTAATGTTTAATGCTTTTCTTGATATTGATAACAAAGAATGAAATATATTTTCTTGCTTTTTTAATCAATATGGTACACAATAATCACATTGAAATGTATGTGACAAACAAGTTAGGTTAGAAGTAATCAGAAAGTACTCAGGTTGAAGACAAAAGTTAACATACACCTTGCAGAGTCTGCAAAATGTTAATTAATTTACAAATCAGGGTCATACAAAATGCATGTTATTTTTTGTTAAGTACTGACCTGAATAAGATATTTCACATAAAAGACATTTACATATAGTCCGCAAGAGAAAATAATAGTTGAATTTATAAAAATGACCCTGTTCAAAAGTTTACATACACTTGATTTAATGTTGTGTTGTTACCTGAATGATCCACAGCTGTTTTTTTTTTTTTGTTCATGAGTCCCTTGTTTGTCTTGAACTGCCGAGAAATTCTTCAGGTCCCTTAAATTCTTTGGTGTTTCAGCATTTTTGTGTATTTGAACCCTTTTCAACAATGACTGTATGATTTTGAGATCCATCTTTTCACACTGAGGACAACTGAGGGACTCAAATGCCACTGTTACTGAATGTTCAAATGATCTGATGCTTCACAATGCATTAAGAGCCAGGGGTATGAACTTTTGAACAGAATGAAAATGTAAACATTTTTCTTATGTTGCCTAAATATCAGAAGACAAATAAGTTACATTTACCTTGATCTTCAAATTCCAAAAGTTTTCACCCCCCAGCTTTTAATGCATTGTGAGCATTTGAACCTTCTGTAATAGTTGCATGTGAGTCCCTCAGTTGTCCTCAGTGTGCAAAGAAGGATCTCAAAATCATGCAGTCATTGTTGGAAAGGGTACAAATACACAAAAATGCTGAAAACCAAAAAATTGTGGGACCTGAAGGACTTTTCTGATTGCAATTTAACTGTTCAGGACAAACAAGGGACTCATGAACAAAACAAACAAAACAGCTGTGGATCATTCAGGTAACAACACAGTATTAAGAATCAAGTGCATGTAAACTTTTGATAAACTTTATAAATTCAACTATTATTTTCCCTTGTACACTATATGTAAACGTCTTTGATGTGAAATATCTCATTCAGCAATTACGGTTGAACCTCTGATGTCACATGGGCTAATGATGTCCTTACTACCTTTCTGGGCTTTGAATGTGGTAGTTGCATTGCATATATGCAGGGTGAGATTTCATATAAAAAAAAAAGGAATTTGTGTTCTAAAGATGAACAAAGGTCTTACATGTTTGTAACAACATGAGGGTGAGTAGTTAATGACAGAATTTTCATTTTTGGGTGAACTGACTCTTTAAGTAATCTACCCAGTACTGCTACTATTCTAACTTCTTTCTTAACAACTTTCTCACATCTCCTTCTGTGTCTCCATCAGCCGGCCGCTTTGGGTCAGCAGAGTTACTCAATACCTTTGACTTTGCCCGTCACCAACCCCACCACAATACAGTCCTACAGTACAGACAGCTCTCTGGACACCCCAGTGTCCCTCAGCAGTGCGAACATGGTGTCTCTGTCCTCAAACACCCTCCAGAGCAACAACAGCTCTGCTGTCATGGGTCAGTATCTACTGTACAACATTATCATATGTTTTTAAATGCGATACCATCATCATGTGGTTTCTAGGACGTGATAATGCTACGGTGTACAATAGTAAGTCCATGTTATGTTTTGAGGTAGCATGGAATACCATGTAAATACAGTGGTTGATATGCTAATCATTCATTTCCATGGTATCAAAATATTATGGTATTGCCATAGCTTTGGTTCAGTAATATCAGTCATATCTCTAGTTGTTTCAAACCTCTATGAATTTCTTTCAACTGTTGGACATAAAGGAAGATATTTTGAAGAATGTTTATAACCAAACAGTTGACGGTAGCCAGTGATTTCCATAGTATTTTTTTCCACATTATGGATTATGGAGGTCAGTGGCTGCCAAACAGTTGACGGTTGCCATTGACTTCCATAGCATTTTTATTTTTTGCATACTATGGAAATCACCGACAATCGCCAACTGTTTGGTAGCTGTTGACTTTCATACTATTTTTTTCACCAACATTTTTCTACCAACATTCTTCATAATATTTTCTTTTGTGTCCAATAGCTGAAAGAAATTCATGCAGGTTTGAAACAACTTGAGGGTGAGTAAATGACTGAAAATTTTCAGTTTTGGGTGAACTGTCATTTTAAACAGTCATATGAGGCTCTTGTTTGTTTGATTCATATGTTCAGATGGCATGCCAGGTTCCTCAGAGGTCCCACTTCCAAATGGTGTGCACTCCAGTCATGTGGGTAGGTACTTCCTTTTTTGGTCAACTTATACAGTGTGTCGAATGTAATGATGAAGTTCCACTAAGGTGTCAGTCTGTTTAAAGAACACACATTAAACACGTGATTTACTTCCCTGCTTGTTGTGTGCAGTTCTACTTACATGTGAGATAATATTACACACCATTCACAAATCAGATGAATGTTTTTAAAGGGCTGGATGTGTATATAATTCACTGTATTATGGGCATGAAGCCATCAACTGTTCATTATATTGTACTGCACTTATATATGTTGCATATACTTTTCTTCAGTAAGGACATATTAAATTGATCATTTGACAACAAAGACATTTAAAAGATTATGATAGATGCTATTTAAAATTGTTATAATATTTCACAATATTACTGTTTTTATTGTAATTTTGATCAAATAAATGTAGCCTTGATGAACATAAGAGATTTATGGAAGACTGTTTCCATCACTGAATTAAAAAAGAGATTATTGCAATTTTTTATTTCACAGTTGTCAGAAATATAGAAGAATTGTGAGATATAAACTTTCAATTGCAAGAAATAAAGTCAGAATTGCGGCATTAAAAACACACTTATGGCTGTTTTCTCAGAGTTGTGTGATATTAACTCACAACTGCGAGAAATAAAGACTTTTTTTCTTGCAGACTTGCATGATATAAAGTCAGAATTGTGAGATATAACCTTGCAATTGTGAGTTATAAAGTCAGAATTTCTAGATATAAACTCACATTTCTGACTTTTTTTCTCAGAATTGCATTATATAAACTTACTATTATGACTTTTTTTTCTCAGAATTGTGTGAGAAATAAAGATAAAAACTTGCAATTCTGATTTTTTTCTTGCAGATGTGAGGTTGTATCACAATTCTGAGTTTTTTCTTGCAATTCTATTTTTCTCAGAATTGCATGATAATAAACACATTTGCGAGAAATAAAGTCAGAATTGTGAGATATAAACTCAATTGTGAGAAATAAAGTCAGAATTGTAAGATAAAAATACAGTTCTGACTTTTTTTCTCAGAATTGTGTGATATAAACTCAATTGCGAGAAATAAAGATAAAAACTTGCAATTCTGACTTTTTTTCTCAGAATTGCATGATATAAATTGCTAGATATAAACTCACAGTTTGACTTTTTTCACAGAATTGCATGATAATGAACACATTTGCGAGAAATAAAGTCAGAATTGCACGATAAAAACAGTTGTGAGAAATAAAGTCGGAATTGCGAGATAAAAACAATTTTGACTTGTTTTCTCAGAACTGCATTATATTAACTCAATTGCGAGAAATAAAGATAAAAACTTGCAATGCTGACTTTTTTCTTGCAACTGTGAGTTTGTATCACAATTCTGACTTTTTTGTTGCATTTCTGACGTTTTTTCTCAGAATTGCATGATCAGAATTGTGCAATATAAACTCAAATTACAAAGTACAAAGTCAAAAAAGTTACAAAGTCAAAATTGCTAGATATAAACTTGCAATTCTGACTTTTTTCTCAGAATTGCATGATATAAACTCACAGTTGTGAGAAATAAAGTCAGAATTGCAAGATAAAAACTTGCAATTGTGATAAAGTCAGAACTGTGAGATATAAACTCATAATTGTGAGAAGGAAAGGCGGAAATGCAAGATAAAAACTAAACAAAAAAATAAAGATACAACTTGCAATTGTGACTTTTTCTTGCAAATGCAAGTTTGTATCACAATTCTGAGTTTTTTTTTATATGAGTTATTATGAGTTATAACGTCCAATTTTGAGGGTGTGAAAAGACTGATATGTGTTCAGAATTGCGAGTTAGTTTATATCTTACAATTCTAACTTTATTTCTAAGAACTGCAGGTTATTTCTCACAATTGTGAGTTTATATCTTGCAATTCTGATTTTATAACACATAATTGCAAGTTTATATCACAATTCTGAGAAAAAAGTCAGAATTGTGAGATAAAAAAGTCGCAGTTGCCTTTTTTATTTTTTATTCAGTGGCAGAAATTGGGTTCCATAGTGACTTCTTTAAAGAACATTTAAAAAATCTTACTGACCCAAATTTTGAGACTTAGTGTGCATGTCAAAATATTTTTCACTTTTGACATCACTAATCATGCCCACCTAAGGTTTACCTTTTTGACAATGTTAGCTCACCGTTTTAACCTATACTTCACCCAAATTTTAATGTTTTTTTGTTGTTGTTGTACCTTATTCAGCTAATGGCTTTGTCTGCGGTTCAGAAGGAAACAGCGTGGGAAGAGTTGCTTCTGCAAAATCTCAAGCGTCGTCCACAGTGGGCCGCAAACCAGATCTCAGAGTGCTCATTCCTCCTGTGTGCAAGGGCACTGCTGCTTCACTGGTGAGAATTTCTTTTGTGTGCCATCAGATCTGTAATATGTCAGTGAAACATCCTGAAATCATTAGACAATGAGAACGTATTGACCTGTCTGAAACTGCCCTTAAATCTATTTCTCGCAAGCTGCCAGAGGAAGGAGATGAACATTTGGTAAGGGGAATTTAATAATGTTTTATTCAGAAAAGCTTTTCAAAAATGACTCATTAACTAGGTCATAAAATATGTAAGAAAATCAGTTCTGTTACAGCTGCTTAATGTTTAACAGTTGCAAACTATGAGGCCATCTAGTGGTTCAGTGAAACATTACAGTCAAAGCTTACACTCAAACATTTAAAAACTGCTCAGTTTATGGTTAACAATATTTAACTGAAAACAATTATATATTGACACATATGTATATATTTTGTTGTATTTAATTTTTTTGCTTTGCTTTATTCCGTTTTGTTTTGTTTTGTTCTGGTTCTTTAGTTTTTTGTTGTTCTGTTTTATTTTTTTGTTTTGTTACGTTATTTAATTGTATTTAATTTTTCATTATATTATTTTACGATATTTTATTTAAAACAGTCCCAAGAATTATTTAGAAAATTAAGACACATATGTATATATTTTGTTGTATTTAATTTTTTTGCTTTGGGAAAAAATGAAAATGAATGGATAGTGAGCATATAATGTTACTGTTATCTCTTTTCCTCCACACAAATCAACCTCTGTTGATTCCACCTTGTTTTTGTTTATTTAAACCTTAGAGAACAGACAACTCTCAGTCCAGCCAATCACTGACCACACCCGTGGTATCCATGGCAACCCCCAGTCTGCATCCCCAGGGCCTTATGTACTCAGCCATGACCTCGTCATTCACTACAGGTATATAATTGACCTATACATAGCAAATCAACTAATAATAATAGGTTCTAGGTCTCATGACACTGGTGAATGACTATTTTACTATGTAACTCTTTCATTTCTTACAGATTTTGCCTTGAGCAGTACAGAGCCCAGTTCTTTGCATAGCTTCAGTTCACCAGACTCTGTCACATCAGGACCAGGGTCTTCATGGAAACACAGCCAACATAGTCAGCCAGGTTTCAGTGCTCAGAGGTGAGAACATGGGATTGAGGTGTGATACCACATTATAGCTTGCATTTCCCTCATTCACCCTTCAGTGTTAAACCACAGAAAGATTTTCTACATAATTTGAAATGCACTTCATATATATTACATCCACTAAAAGAAATGTTGTTTCAAAAGTGGAAAACCTAAGCTAAAAGTCATACCAGTTTAAGATAGTCAGGATTTTTTATTTTATTTTATTTTATTTTATTTTATTTTATTTTATTTATTAGGGTCTAGCACAACTACTAATGCACAAATGCTTTCACAAACCATTAAACTTTTTTATTTTATTTATTTTGCACTATTGTTTAACAGAACAAAATGAGAAAGTTGTTCAGGCCTGAATTACGAATCATCCACAATAAGACCAGTAATATGTGTTACAAAATATTTCAATTTTGATTTCATGTTGACATACACTACCATTGAAAAGGTTTGAGACTGATGCATTTTTTAAATATTGTTTGGAGGTATGCTCAGCAAGACTGCATTTATTTGATCAAAAGTACAGTAAAAATGTTGAAATATTATTACAGTTTAAAATAACTGTTTTCTATTGTAATATATTTTAAAATGTAATTTATTCCTGTGATGCAATGCTGAATTTTCAGCATCATTACTCCAGTCTTCAGTGTCACATGATCCTTCAGAAAATAATATGCTGATTTTTTTTATGTTGAAAACATCTGTGCTGCATATTTTTATCGAAAATCAAAAGAACAGCAATTGAAATATTTTGTAACATAATACATGCTTTACTGTCATTTTTACTTTGATCAATTTAATGCATCTTTGCTAAATAAAAGCATTAATTTCTTAGAACAAATAAGAGAAATCTTACTGACCCCAATTTTTTTTTAATATTACCATAAATAACATAGTACTAATAACCATCCTTGTTCTCTCCAGAACCACACAACCTCAAGTTCATGCTTCTGACTCTTCCACCAACTCCATCAGCATCAAATCAGAGCCCATTTCCCCTCCCAGAGAGCGTGCCGGCCACTCGCTGTACCCCAGCATTCACACCAGGCCTCGGCACTCCACACAGGAAGTGGGCCGCTC
Source organism: Labeo calbasu (assembly GCA_019740295.1). Classification (NCBI taxonomy): domain Eukaryota; kingdom Metazoa; phylum Chordata; class Actinopteri; order Cypriniformes; family Cyprinidae; genus Labeo; species Labeo calbasu. Next base: position 16,957 of record JAHKKF010502337.1, read on the forward strand.
TCCTACCGAGAGCTTCAGCTCTTCCGGTAGTTCATATGAAGGCAGTGACCGTGAGGACCAGCGGCTGGACTCTCACACGGTCACCGCTACATCAGGACAAAGCAGTAGATCTTCGCCAGAGACAGAGAACCAGGACGATCCCTCAGTCAAACGTATGCGCACAGACAGCTGGGTAACTTAAGATGTGACATTTCAGATATGCAGACTGCTGTTGTGCAAAAAACACAAAGTGCTGCTTTAGAGGTGTGAAAAAGTGGCTTTGAAAGGGAAGTACGAAGACAGTTACTGTAAATGTGTGCATTCTGTTTGTATTTTGTAGGATCTTCATATTGTTAAAGGGGTCATGAACTGCCTTTTTTATTTTGTACTGTTCTCTAAGGTCCACTTATAATTTTATCAACATTTTTACATTAAAAAACATCTAAATTTAGAAGTAATAGGCTATTTTCTGTCCTGCTTTTAACCCCCCTCAGCAGAGCACTCTGTTTGAATAGGCATGGCAGAATGTAGATTTGGAATTAAACACCCACTGCTATGATTGGCTAACAGTGTACATTTATTCCTCATAGATAGACATCGCTGTGAA
>JAHKKF010502344.1:0-14116 GCA_019740295.1 Labeo calbasu
TCCCACACGCCCACTCCCGTCGGGAGCCTGGTGAAGGGCGGCGATTACCGACGGGGTGAAGCTGATAGTTAGGGGGGAGGCAGCCGACTCGTCACAGTGGTTATTTTATTATTTTTATTAATTATAAATTTATTTTATGCATCTGTTTATTTTTAGATTTATTTATTCCCACATGTATGCATTTCCATATTTATTTATTTCTGTTTTCTGAGATTAAAAATTTAAATTGTATTTATTTAATGAAAACAACGTTTCACTAGATAAGACCCTTCTTCCTCGGCTGGGATCGTTTACAACCGCATTTGGGATCGTTTGAAGCCGCATTTAAACTGCATTTTAGAAGTGCAAGCTCCACAACAGTCTATTTTATGGAGAAAAATGCTGAAATGTTTTCCTCAAAAAACAACTTTTTTACGACTGAAGAAGGAAAGACATGAACATCTTGGATGACAAGGGCGTGAGTACATTATATGTAAATCTTTGTTTTGGAAGTGGACTTCTCCTTTGACAATATTATACAATGCTTGTTGATTGAAAAAAAATATTCACTCTGCAGATTGACTATATAGAGAGAAATAGAAGATAAAAAAAGAGGAAAATGTTAGAGGAAGAAACCACATTTATTTGTGTTGAAATGCGTTACATGCAGAAAGACAATTCACATTTGCTAATCAACTTGTATACATTTCTTTCATGTAAAGTCATTTATATTGACACAGTTTGCTTAAACTAATAAGAAATTCAAATTTGGTATGAACAATGAAACTGTTCAGAGAAAGCTAAATTATAAAAATCATAATCCTAGGATTGAGCCAAAGTGACTGAGAAAAGCTGAAAATTAAGTGTAACTGATTTTTAAAATGCATAGACCGTTTTTACTGAAAATGCCCCCCCCAAAAATGAATGCCTTAAACCAGAGGTCTCAAACTCAGTTCCTGGAGGGTCGCAGCTCTGCAGAGCTCCAAACTCACACCTGCTTGGAAGTTTCTAGTAATCCTGAAGACCTTGATTAGCTGGATAAGGTGTGTTTGATTAGGATTGGCACTAAACTGTGCAGAGCTATGGCTCTCCAGGAATTGAGTTTGAGACCAGTGCCTTACACACCTAAAAGAGGACAAAATTTCATGAAAAACACAATTATGAAGGAAGAAAAATGTCAAAACTAAATAACATCAATAATAGACTTGTGGTTTTCCACTTTCTCCACCTTGCAACTGAGGTCTAAAAATGAGTCGGAATCATCCCGTTTACCTCAGGAATAAAGTCAAGACTCTGAGAGATTTTGAACTCTTAAATATGGATCTAAATGTTGCTTCACTGTATTTCAGTCACAGCTGCTGCCATATTTTCTGTGTCAAGGAATTCGCTTGAAATAAAGCTCTTCCCACACTCACAGCACAGAGAGAACTTTCACTCTCTCAACCATTATTTTCTAGAGTCAACCACTGGAAATCTCCATCCTGATGAGTTCAATTTCCTCATGGCAGAGTGAGAGTGATGAAGATGAGCTCTGAGTCCAGCCTTCCAACTCTTCTCACAAATGACTTCACTTCAGTTCTCATTTCTCATACTTTTCACACAGAGCAAGTAAAAGGCTTTTTCCCAGTATGAGTTAACATGTGACTCCTAAGGCATTCTTTACGTTTGAAAGTGTTTCCACACTGAGAGCAGGTAAAAGGCTTTTCCGAAGAGTGAGTTATCAAATGAACCTTAAGGTGTCCTTTCTGAATAAAACTCTTTCCACACTGAGAGCAGACAAAAGGTTTTATTCCAGCATGAATCAGCATGTGATTCTTCAGGCTTCCTTTACGTGAGAAAGCATTTCCACACTGAGAGCAGCTGAAAGGCTTTTTCCCACTATGAATTATCATGTGATTGTTAAGGCTCGCTTTACGTGAGAACGCGTTTCCACACTGAAAGCAGGTGAAAGGCTTTTCTGAAGCGTGAACACGCATATGCTCATTAAGTTTTCTTTCCTGTAAGAAACTCCTTCCACATTGAGAGCAGGTGAATGTCTTTTTGGAAGAGTGAACAAGCATGTGATCACTGAGTTGATTTTTCTGTGTAAAACTCTTTCCACACTCAGAGCAGCTGAAAGGCTTTGCTGAAGAGTGAGTTACCAAATGAATCTTAAGATGTCCTTTCTGTGTAAAACTCTTTCCACACTGAGAGCAGACGAAAGGCTTTATTCCAGCGTGAATTAGCATGTGATGCTTCAGGCTTCCTTTACACGTGAAAGTGTTTCCGCACTGAGAGCAGCTAAAAGGCTTTTTCCCACTATGAATTATCATGTGGTTTTTAAGGTTTGCTTTACGTGTGAAAGTGCTTCCACACTGAGAGCAGCTGAAAGGCTTTACTGAAGAGTGAATAAGCGCATGATCATTGAGTTGTTTTTTCTGTGTAAAACTCTTTCCACACTCAGAGCAGCTGAAAGGTTTTATTCCAGCATGAAGTAATGTGTGGTACGTAAGACTTCTTTTGTGTTTGAAAGTGTTTCCACACTGAGAGCAGCTGAAAGGTCTTTCGACATCTGATATTTCAGTGTTGCTTTGTGAGCAACTCACTGATTGTTCTCCAGCATCATTCTGATCCTGATGCTCCACTTCATTCAGATCTTGTCTTTCCTCTTTTACTTTTATCAGGCCTGAAATTAAAACATTAAATTATGAGAAAAAAAAATATGAAATTAGTTTTTTTTTTTTTATTATTGTTTAGAAGGTGCACCTAAATTTAAGTTAGAAGCACAAGTGCTCCTAAAAAGAAAATTAAGCGTAGAGCCCTGAAGTGTATGTTTATATGTTTATTTTCAGGTACAAACTGTAAAATAACAATATATTAATAGCAATAATAGATATAAGCGACATTATAATGCATTATAATTGTACCAAATCCTTGTTAACGCACTATATAATGTCTTTAAGATTGTATATTTTTCCACATTGTCTCTACATTTTATTAATATTAGAAACAACTGTAATAATAATAATGTCATGTAATTTAGAATAGAGATCATGGTTCTTTCATGATTCTGAAAACAAAATATTAGAACCAAACTAAATAATATGTAGGCTAATTTACTTGAGGTTCTGACAAAATGTTTTATTTAATGTTATAGATGAGTCGGTTTATGAAGGTGTAACATGTTATAAAAAAAAAAAAAAATCTCCTGAGTTAATGATTCATTCATCAAATACATTTTAACAGTCACTGGTCGCCACTGGCATAAAATAACATATACTATCTTTATTTTAAGCGTAACATTAGTTAGTTATAATTTTGATCGCGGCTATATCAGGACTATAAACTTAAGTTCTTATTTAACATGTGTAACACACAAATAAAGCCTGCTGTGTAGATTGTTTGTGAAACGGTTTCAAACTGGTTTAAATATTCCAATGTGACTCTGATTTCAAAAGTACCCCAGGCCCAATATTAAAAACCAAGAATAAACACCAACCTCCGTGTTCCTCCTGTTTTATTCTCCAGGGTTCTGATTCCTCCTGTTTTATTCTCCAGGGTTCTGGTTCACTCATGTCCTCCTCACTCTCCTCTTTAACAAACACCATCTTCACAGCAGCTGATCTCAGTTCAGCTGATACTCCTCCCGATATTCCTGCTTGCTTCAAACTTAGTCTCGACTATGAGGATGAGAATACTACAGGTATTTATTGACCTGATTCAAAAACTGTATTTACTATTTCTAACAGTTTGTATTAAAACAGCATCACGACAAAACAACAGAGCTCACGGTGAAACTAATCATCTTCCTCTTTGGTTTAATGGTATTTGGCAAACAAACGTGTGTGTATTAGCACCACCCGCTGGACTGGAGTGTGAAGCGTCGAGTGGAGGGAAAATAATACGGGGGAAATTACTTAGTGCGTGTAGGACATATAAACATTTACAAAACACATCTCCCTTATTTTTAACTAGTGAATATTCAAACATGCCATATTTATGTAAGAGCTGTACCGAAAATCTAAGCATTTATTAAAATATAACTCAAGAGTCAGAGTGCGGGGTAAATGCGGAAGAGTCTGCGTCTAATTACTGTGAAACAGCACATCAACAAGACATCTAAATGCAATTTAGAAACGACACAATTCCATGTCAAGTCAAGGGACCTTTATTTCTGTAGTGCTTTATAAAATACAAATTGTTTCAAAGCAGTATTACAGTGATCAGCAAAGATAGAGGAAAAAAAGTATTGCTGTAAAGCAGCTCTAAAAATTAAATAGCGCCATTGTTTAGCTGAAATTAGTTTCCTTCCATTGGATCAATTATTAAAGCTGCCAGAGGTGACAGCGGCACGGAACCAAAACTTGATATGCATTTTTTCCGTTTTGATTGTCAGAAGTTGTGAATAGTACCAAAATACTCAACATCTCTTGAGCGCGTGATCACAATGGCCAATCAGTGGTGTTTACCAATCCGCTCAATAGTGCTCAAATGTTAGCGAGAAATGGCCATTTTTACAATTTCAGTACTGACTGGGACCAAAGTAAGAATTTTTGACAACACCAAGTCACAGCAGTGTAATATATCTCCTGCTGTCTGTCATTAATTATCTAACAAAAGAAAAAGAGATCACTTACTGTCACTTATCTTTTCTCTAAATTCCTGACTGAATAACTTAGGTAGCTTTTTAAAGGATGAATCCGCATTTAATTCATACAGTGTCTACTTGAAAGAAAGAAGAATATTGTGGGGATGTTGTTATACAGAATGGATATATCATTAATCAAAAAAAGACCATGTTCTTATTTCCTTGAAAAGTGGTTTTTATTTAATTTCAAGATAAATAAATACATTATATGTCATATCAGTTAAATCTGTATTTCAAGTTCAAACTTGAAATATCATCCATATTAACAGATTTATAGATGTTTTCTCCAAAAGTGAATCAGTTTGGAAATGTTAAGAAATGCTTAATACATTACAATTTAACTAAACCCATTAGACTTTAGTTGACCAAATTTAGAGTAGATTTAGTATTCTATAATCTTATGTAGTCAACTATATGTAGACTAAAACAATCCAAATGACTACAATATGTCTAGAACTAAATGGCATTTCATACAAAAAGCTATGACTAAAACGAAATAGAAATTTGCCGTCAAAATTGACACTGCATACTTCATGTACTTCAAGTACATTAAAGATTAAACTCAAACCAATGTCTAACAGTGACTAAATGGTTTATGAGTGACACGCCCCCTAAATCTGACTGACTCCAAGTGTGTTGAGGGGTTCAGTCTGATTCAAATTAAACAGCTGATTCATTTCAACAGCAATCACCTTACTGCAGAGTGCAAATAAGCTTTGAGCTGCGTTTTCCATACTAATTAAAACTATGTTCACAAAGATGAAATGCATAAGGAATAGCTTCAATCTGAATTCTCATGTGACTATTAACTCTTTGTTTACAGGTGAAACACCTTCCATACTGAGAGTAAGCAAAAATTAACATGTGAATTAATAGGTGAAAGACTTTTCTGAAGTGTGAATGCGCACATGCACATTAAGTTGTTTTTTTTGTGTGAAACTCTTTCCACACTGAGAACAGCTGAAAGGTTTTATTCCAGCATGAGTGAACATGTGATTCTTAAGGCTTTCTTTACGTTTGAAACTCTTTCCACACAGAGAGCAGGTTAAAGACTTTTCTGAGGTGTGATAAAGCACATGCTCATTAAGTTGTTTTTTTTGTGTAAAACTCTTTCCACACTGAGAGCAGGTAAAAGACTTTATTCCAGCATGAATTAACATGTGATTCTTCAGGCTCTCTCTACGTGACAAAGTCTTTCCACACTCAGAGCAGGTGAAAGGCTTTTCTGAGGTGTGAATAAGCGCATGCTCATTGAGTTGTTTTTTCTGTGTAAAACTCTTTCCACACTGAGAGCAGACGAAAGGCTTTATTCCAGCATGAGTTAACATGTGATTCTTCAGGCTTTCTCTACGTGACAGAGACTTTCCACACTCAGAGCAGGTGAAAGGCTTTTCTGAAGAGTGAGTTACCAAATGATCCTTAAGGCATCCTTTATATCTAAAACTGTTCCCACACTGGGGGCAGACGAAAGGCTTTATTCCAGCATGAATTAACATGTGAGTCTTTAGACTTCCTTTACACGTAAATGTCTTTCCACACTGAGGACAAGTTAGTTGGTTTTGTGAAGTGTGAATTAGCATATGCTCATTAAGTTTTCTTTTCTGTGTGAAATTCTTTCCACACTGAGAGCAGCTAAAAGAGTTTATTCCAGTGTGAATTTTCATGTGATTCCAAAGGCTTCCTTTGTGACTGAACGTGTTTCCACACTGAGAGCAGGTAAAAGACTTTTTTCCTGTATGAATTAACATGTGATTCTTAAGGCTTCCTTTGTGTGTAAAGGTATGTCCACACTCAGAGCAGGTGAAAGGATTTATTCTATTATGAATTCTCATGTGATTCTCAAGGTATTTTTTACGAGTAAATGCGTTTCCACACTGAGAGCAGCTGAAGGGCCTTTTGACCTCTTTTCCTTGAATGTCGCGTTGCGAGCAACTGTTTTCAGTTTTGGAGAAACTCACTGATTTTTCTCCAGTTGCATCATTAGCTTTCTGATGCTGAAGAGTCTCCTCCACTTCATTCAGATCTTGTATTTCCTCTTTCACTTTCATCAGGCCTAAAATGTCAACATTAAATTGCTTAAAATAAATCAGGGCATTTCGAAATCAAAAGAAAATTAGGGTGCATTCAACATGACAACAAGCAGAACACTTAATCTTTGCATTGATTTTTTTTTTTTCTAAGTTTCACGTACAGATGACAACATTGTCAAAATGATCCCTGTTCACACAGATCCATGAAAACTAAAAATGTTGTATTATGCTTACAGGCCAGTAGATTGCGATGTCACTTTGTAAAGAGCCACTATGCACCTGTAAACTGAACTCGTATTACATATGTGCATGATGTCACAGTTTCACAAAGCTGTATTTCTGTAGATTGTAAACTTTGGAAAAATTAACAGCCAAATTGCATACAAAGTTTATTTGAAAACTTTGTCTTGTAAACACCTTAAATCTAACTCTATAGTAGAACTTATGATCATTAATAAGGCATTTATGCAACACCCTTTTCAACAAAATACTGAAAATGTATGCGTTTTGGCGTGCATTTACACAATATCAGCATTTTTTGGAGGCCTTAAAGGAATAGTTCACCCAAAAATGAAACTACGGTCTTCATTAACTCACCGTCAAGTTGTTCTAATACTGTATGAATTTCTCTCTTCTGCTGAACTAAAAAGAAGATATTTTAAAGAATGTTTGTATCCAAGCAGTTTCCGGGGCACCATTCACTTCCATAGTATTTTTTTTTTCCCTACTATCGAAGTCAATGGTGCACAAAAACTGTTTGGTTATAATAATCTTATAATAAGAAATATCTTCCTTGGAGCAGAACAAAAGGTTCAAAGTGCATGTTATTGAAAAGGATACAGAATGTAAACTACAAAAACACAATTTTGTGAAAGTGGCAACATCATGTGCATGTGTTGCTCAGTCTATAGGCATGTATTGTTTCTTCATAAAGTAAAGATTAATTGATCTGCGTGAACAGGATTGTTTTGACAAAGTTGTCATCTGTATGTGTAACTTTCAAAAAATACAAAAACGTTTCAGTTTTTACCATCAGATACATTTTGAAGTCATTTACTTTCTTATCCTGTATATTTATTCACATAATTTCCATTATTTTACAGCGTTTATAACTACAGCCACTGAATCTGATGAGCTGACTACAAGGTATCTGCGGGTATCAAAACATCACATTTAATACTTTTTAATAGCATTTTCAAAACCTCCCTTAATGTTTGTTAGCTTAATGTACCACAGACTCATTAAAGATGAATGAAGCATAAACACCAACCTCCATGTTCCTCCTGTTTTATTCTCCAAGTTTCTGGTTCTTCTTGTTTTATTCTCCAGGGTTCTGGTTCACTCATGTCCTCTTCACTCTCCTCTTTAACAAACACCATTTTCACAACAGCAGATCTCAGTTCAGCTGATACTCCTCCAGATATTCCTGCTTGCTTCAAAACGCAGTCACGACTATGCGGATGCGAATATTACAGATATTTACTAGATTGGTTTAAAAAAAAAGTAGTCTTTTTTTCTATTTACAGAAACAACATTTCTAACAGCTTGTATTAAAACAGCATCACAACAAAACACAGCGCTGTGAAACTAATCTTCTTCCTCTGGGGTTTAATGGTGTTTGTCAAACAAACGTATGTGTTTTAGCGCCACCCGCTGGACTGGAGTGTAAAGGAGGGAAAATAATACGGGGAAAATTACTGAGTGCGTGCGTCTATTTGCTTCCAAAACTCTTCCAATAGAAAGAAGCAAATAGTGTCTATTTGCTTCCAAAACTCTTCCAATATATATATATATATATATATATATATATATATATATATATATATATGTATATATATATATATATATATGTTGTTTTTTTTGGTTTTGTTTTGTTTTAAAGACTGAATCACTGCTCAATATGTACTGCTCAATCTCAGGTAACTTTATTTATTTCTTTTTTTACACGATTTTTAAGTGAAAGAAGAATGCATGTTTCTCAGCCCTGTTACTATGTCAACATATTCCTTCATTTTCCCCTTAGGCAGATGTTTATTCTAAAGAAACTGTTGGTTTCATGGTCATAAACAAATAAAAAATTATCACTATTTATACACAATGTGTTTTTTTTTTCTAAAGTGCATAAACCCTTTTTTCCTCATTTTAAAGGCAACTCAAACCTCAGCCTTATTAATTTTCTGTGATACAATGTATTAAACATTGGGAAAAATGATTGACCAAACTTAATTTAAAGAACACATATTATGGGAATCTGTTTTTACACAGTATGTCTAGCAGTACAAGTATCCTACAACTACTGTATACAAATATTGAATAAAGTATAAATATCAATAAGTTTTTTGCTCAAAGAGAAGCTAACCGCTCTCCAAAGCCACGCCTCCTCCAAAACACACAGGCGGACCAGATGCTAACCAGCGACACAACGAGGACGCTGAGGATTGCAACGTTGACAGATTACCTCATGTCAAAACTTTACAGTACAAAGTGCATACTATTACAATAATAATAATAACTAATCATTTTAAATAATAACAAATAATTTCTTTCATTCTTGCTCGGTCTGCAGTAGCATAATGAACACACTGATGACATATCATGTCTGCGCAAACAGGGTGCACTGAGCCTATCGTAATGTTCAGACCAAATAATCCAATTGGTCAAACATTTTATGGTTCTCTGACTTCCAAAGACAATATAAATACATATAAATACATTTAGACCACTTAACTTAATGAATGCTATCTAGATGTGAAGAGACTTCCAACCAGCATAACAATATTACACAGAGATCTTGCTTCTGGATCACAAAATAACAAAAATGCATCAGTGACGAATGTCTTGATATTACCGCATAGAAATGGTTGGCAAGCTACAGTTAGCTTGATAATATTGACATAGCAATAATAGATTGCAAGTGCATTTCCTTTATTTCGCCAGCACCAAAAATAAAACAATTAACATTAGAGCTTATCGATAGTACAGTCTTTCGTAATTTAGCCACAGGGCTCATTTAATACCAGGTTCAGGTACCATACTTACAAGAGAAGCAAAGAAGAATCAGTTGCAAAGCTACATTGCAGGGTAACTTACATCTGTGTTTCCTAAATACATCTTAAGTGGAAGAATAACTCGGTCATTTTAAAAACATCAAAGAAGAACAAATTAAAATGACCTCCCAGGTCCTCCTAAAAGTGTTACAGCCTCTTCTTCAGCTTCCTGAACAAGAACAGTTTGTAAAAAGCTTCTACTTTCCTTTAGTAAGCAAAGGGTAAGCAAACAAGTGACACATATGCATTGTAAGACAATTAAACAATGTGAAACTCATAGGAAAGCACAGTGGTGTCATATCATGAAGCAAAATGGTAAAGATAAAATGTTTGACATTGTTCTTTGGGGAGGAACTCCATCTTTGTGTTGATCTGAAACTCAGTTGAATCTGCTGGTTTTGTATGGAAACATATGGGTAGCAAAATTCTATTTAAAATGTAATATGCAAAATGGCAATGCAATATGTAAAATCACAATGTATTTCTGTATTTAAATGTACATTTTCTTATAGATATGTGCAACATTATGTACAATATGTAGTGTATGATATGTATGATATGTACAATTACAGTAGTTATTACAGTAGTTTTAATATGCAAAAAAAAAATAAATAAATAAATAAAAAAACACTTTATAACTTGCAAAAAAAAATAGAAATGTATTATCCAAATTGATGAGATATGTTTAACATGTCCAAGCAAAAACTGTAGCAAAATTATTATTTAAATGCTGTTTTTCATAAATGCATTTAGACTTTGTGATAGGACACTTGGGATTGCATTTTCATCATAATACCATGTGATAATTGTAGTAAAATCCAATGATAATTTCAGAATGCATTCTGCACCAAGAGTGAAACAAAATGGTGAATTATATGTCTTTTATTTTTCTTAAATGCACTAACGTTTCAATTGCATTTTCATTAATACCTGCTATGAATTGGGGTATTTAATCACTTGAAACGTCCTATCTGTAAGTGTCAATGCATTTAAGAAAAATAAAAGAGATTTAAATCACATTGTTTTATGATAAAAAAGGAATCCCAAATGTCCTACCCCTAAATCTAAATGCATTTAGGAAAGCAGCATTTCAGTTATAATTTTGCTACAGTTTTTGCGTGTACATGTAAAACATATCTGATCACTTTTAAAAATACATTTTGATTCTGCAACTTTAAAATATTAATAAAATATTAGCGTTAAAAATGTTAATTTCCATATTAAAACTACTGTAAGAAATGGCAAATGTAAATTATATAATTGAATTTTCATTGTGCACTAAATGTTGCACATGTATGGGAAAATGTAAATTTAAATACAGAAATACATTACCATTTTACATATTGCATTGCCATTTTGCATGTTAAACTGAATTTTGCTACCCATATGCTTTCATGGTTTTGAAAATGAAGATTAACTTTATTCACTTCAGATAATGTTTTTTTGCCATGTCACTCGATCATATATTTATGATTTATCCAGATTATATTTTATTGCTTGATGCATTATTGTGTCACATTTGGTGAGGAAGCGGCATTAGAACTGAAAGTGCTGGATCTGAAGATGAGCTGTGATTGTTCCTTGTATGACTCTGTAGAGAAGATAATTGACTGAAACGCTTCCCACATTCAGTGCAGTGATACGGTTTCTCTCCAGTGTGGATCCTCTCATGTGTTTTCAGTTGTATTAACTGAATAAATCTCTTGTCACAGTGTGAACACTTATAAGGCTTCTCTCCAGTGTGAATCTTCTGGTGTGTTTTCAGATTTCCTGGCTGACTAAATCTCTTGCTGCAGAGTGAACACTTATAAGATTTTTCTCCAGTGTGAATCCTCTGGTGCTGTTTTAAACAGTTTGCTGAAGTAAAAGTCTCTTCACACTCACAGCACATATACTCTCTCATAACCGTATGCATTTTCTGATGTACTCTCAAATTTTGTAGAAATGAAAAACTCTTTCCACACAAATGACATGAATGTGGCTTCTCCTTTGTATGAACTCTCAGGTGTTTCTTCAGGTCTGGAGCCCACAAAAAAGTTTTGCCGCATTGATCACATGCGTGCTGCTTCTCTTTAGTGTGGATGTTCATGTGGCCCTTAAGGTTTGCTAAGTGAGTAAAACTCTTTCCACAATGATCACAAGAGAATGGTTTCTCTCCAGTATGAATTCTCATATGAGCCGTAAGGTTTACATTTTGTGTGAAACTCTTTCCGCACTGATCACATGTAAACGGTTTCTCTCCAGTGTGAATCCTCTTATGTGTTTTCAGGTATCCAGACTGACTGAATGTCTTGTCACAGTGTGAACACTTATAAGGTTTCTCTCCAGTGTGAGTCCTCTCATGTGTTTTCAAGTATCCAGAATTACTGAATGTCTTTTCACAGAGTGAACACTTGTACGGTTTCTCTCCGGTGTGGATCCTCTCGTGTGTTTTCAGGTCTCGAGACTGACGAAATCTCTTGTCACAGTGTGAACACTTATGAAGTTTCTCTCCAGTGTGGATCCTCTCATGTTTTTCCAGTTGTTCTGACCGGCTGAATCTCTTGTCACAGTGTGAACACTTGTAAGTTTTTTCTCTAGTGTGAATGTTCATGTGTACCTTAAGGTTTGCTGATTGTATAAAACTCTTCCCACACTGATCACAAGTGTACGGTTTCTCTCCAGTATGAATTCTCATGTGACGGCCAATATTTGTTTTGTGTGAGAAACTCTTTCCACACTGAGTGCAGATGAAAGATTTCTTTGATGTTATTTTCTTTAAATCATCTAGATTGGTTTGAGAGCAACTCAAAGGTTCTTCTCCAGTTTTAACATGATTTTTCTCCTCAGTTTCACCCAATTCTTCATTCACATTGTTTTGTTCAATCAACTCTGAAATAAAAGTAAAAATGGTTGATTTTCAGTGACTCTTAGCAACTCTGATGTAAAAGAAAGTAGACAATTGCTATATAACTTTTTGGTCATTTTGATGCATTTTTATAAACTATACTTCAATTAAACTCTCCATGAATGAAATACACCAATCTTCAAATTATTATTTTTTAAAACATTATACTCACAAATCCCACGTTTCTATAGGGAGAACTATTAAATATGTTGAAAAGAAGATATTACTGGAAAAAGTATCCTATTACAACAAATCGAAATCAGCTTGAAGCTTCAAAACATTCAGCCTCATTAATGAAGAATAAACACCAACCTGTTTGTTCCTCAGTATCTTCAGTGTGGTTCATTCTGCAGGGTTTGTGAGAGGAGCTTCAGTGAATATGAATTTCTGTGTGCAATCAACAATAAATCAGTCACTGTTTTTTAAACTAATTTACACATTTAAACATTTACGTAAGTAAATTAGATGTCCTCGAAAGCAGTGCCATCTGCTGTTCAAAATCAAACTAAGCTCAAAATCGATTTGAGAAAGTATCGCGATGTATTCGGAAAATCTCAGAATCGATGCTGAATCATTTCTCGATTCGCATTGGAACAATTTATCGTCCTATCGTTTGTAAATACCTGCACTAGAGCATATCTAAATATAGTTACGTCATGACAACTATCGGAGGGATTGGCATAGTAATATACATGACAGTGTTAATGTGTTTGGTCTTGGCGGAATAGATGTGCTACACTGCTGATCAAAACTGCCAACGCGCATTACAGCTGCATATTTACTTTAGGCAGATGCCATATAGCGCGTTTTTATACGTAAGACATCCGCCATACTGGAATGTCCGTGAACACTCGAGAGCACTGTATTTATTCACGTTTTTTAAAAAAAATTATCTGCAAGATTTTTAAAACAAAATCTAAGACTTTTTAAGACCTGCACAAATAAAATGAATACTGTATGAATATGGTAGGCCAATGTTTACCTGTGTTCAGAACAGAAAAAGGAACGAAAATATAAGTAAAAAAAACAAACACAAATTATACTGTCATTCACTATAAACATTTATCATAAACACCCAAGCCTAATTATTTAAAGCGAAACTGAAACTAGCGGCGTTGTTGCTGGAAAATGCGCAATACAAACTCACTTGCCTTTCTCATTCGTCACCGATCCAATTGCTTTAAGTCGCCTTTGAAATCGCAGCACGTTTCAGACGATAAAACAGGCGATTTATAATGCAGAGAATACTGTTCTATATCCATCTTCATAAAAATGTGCGTGGAAAACAGAAGCAGCATGCATATCTTTGCAAATTAAAAAAAATATATTTCCATGTTTTCTCCACGAAATTACAGTGCCCGTGAGCAAGACGATAACACTGGCATTTGTTCTAAAGTAACCATTTATAAGTGTAAACATGCAAAAACACAAAACCGCTCAGGTCTTAATTAAATGTACATGTTTTCCTCAAAGGACTGTTGCCTGCTGTTCTAAAAATTAGCTATAGTGTTACTACAAAACAAAACACATCATCATCAACAACAAC
>JAHKKF010502349.1:0-16470 GCA_019740295.1 Labeo calbasu
TATATATATATATATAGTTCAATTTAGTTTAGACAGTAATATTATGAAATATTACTGCAATTTCAAGTAACAGATTTCTATTTTTGTCTTTACTATCACTTTTTATCAATTTAATACATCCTTGCTGAATAAAAATATTAATTTCTTTCATGAAAAAAAGACACCAAACTTTTGAACCGTATTGTATATTGTTACAAAATATTTATATTTCAAATAAACGCTGTTCTGTTAAACTTTCTATTCATCAAAGAATGCCAAACAATATTAAACAGCACAACTGCTTCCAACATTTATAATAAATCAGCATATTACAATGATTTCTGAAGGATCATGTGACACTGAAGTAATGGCTGATGAAAATTTAGGTTTGCATCACATGAATAATTTCTTTTTTAAAGTATATTAAAATAGAAGACTGTTGTTTTAAATTGCAATAATATTTCACAATATTGCAGTTTTTTTCTGTATATTTAATCAGATACACAGTCTCGATCAGCAGAAAAGACTTAAAAAACATAAAAAATTGTACTGATTCCAAACTTTTGAACGTCAGTGTTTATAATAAGTTTGTCATTTTCATTATTTTTTCTTTTCAGCTTTAGTTTTTATGTTAAGCTAAATGAAAATTAGAAAATATTGCCCTTGGCAACTAGCAGCTGTTTGTGTGTTTGTTTATATATTTATTTCAGATAACATTTATTTTATTTCAAATAATGAAAATGTTTTATGCTTTTGGGTGTAGTTAAATATAATAACCCTCCCACTGTTATCGTGTTATTGTAGTAGAATATATGTGATATAATACATTTAGGCACTTCACATACAGTAACCTTGGAGGTTCTTGATCTGAAAATTCAATCTAAAATAATTTCTGAATTGACGGACCACAATGGACATCACAGAGCAGTTAAGTATGAGCAAACATGCTGCAACCCAGAACAATTAGAAAAATTCCACCACCGAGAATGGTAAAATGGATCAAACAATCGACACGATATGAATGATGTCCTGTGAGCATGATGTAAGGTTATGAAGGAAACATCACAAAGGGAGAAGAATAATGAGTTGGTGTGAGTTCATTACAAGCCTTTTGAAAGTCCTATGGCGCTTTTAGTGCGAGACATCACAGCCCTATTGAAATCCACAGCGATGTTCGCAACAGCGAGCTACAAAACGGGCTGTTCTTGAAGCACAGACGAACCTAAATCAACTAAACAGCCCCAGGGCTCAAATCATTAAATTTGGACTTAAGAGAGAATCGAGCGGTTTGGTAAAAATGGCTTAAACTTGACATTGCATTTTAGACATTCTCTATGATTTCTGAGGGATTATTTTATTTTTTAGAAGCTTAAACCGTTGCAGATTGTTGCATCACTAGGGACTAATTTCCGAAAACAAAACAAGAACGGGTGTGGGGTTACCCGCCGATGTCATCAGACGGACGCTGAGCATCCAAGCCCTTGGCAGAGGAGCCCCAAGGCCAGATGTGACTATCATTACTGAGGCATGTCATCAGAAGCGCTCCGCAGTACCGCCCTGCTCCGGTAGGGGGCGACGTGACGGACGCTAATCTGCAACGAGACATCTCGTGTACAATAAATAAATCACAATCGGTTAATCAACAAGAACGTATGCATGACTGATGAAAGGTATTGATTGAATATGCATGCGCGTAGCTTGAGGTATCAGACCGGGCTATAATTCAATATTTTTCGCAGGCAGGGTTTCTTGATGTGGTTTAATTAGCCAACAAATCAATACCCTCATGTGTCTGAACTCCATATGGAATGTCAGAGGGAGCACACCGTAATATGTTTGGAGCGCTAGCTCTGCGCCTCCAGCTAAAGAATCATCTGCTTTGCTCCGCACACCTGTTTCCCTCGTCGCCGTAACCAACAAACCCTCTGCAGACCTTGTGGGACTTCACAAAGAAGTGAGGCTTGTGTTATATAAGCCTACAATCTCATTTAACTCTAAGTGGTTTGTGTGCGACGCAACTCGGCAGATGCACAGTGCCTGCCCGGCTACGCTAAATGTCATCGGTTACGCTAACAAATGCAAGCAACTCGGGATTTCGTGAAATTGAGCTCGCTCGCTTGACTGTAACAGCGACGGCTTCGGTTTGTAGCTATCGAATATCTATACAAACATGCTAGCTGCTACGACACCTTGTCATCGACTTCCTGTTGCTTTCATGGAGACGTGAGGTGTAAGAAGCAGTGTATTTTTAGCAATTATATGTGGTGCTGTCAGCTAGGAAATTTCAGCCACTGAACCTAACAGCCTGATCACTTTCTCCTTTTTTTTTCCCAGAGCAGCTCCCTCTATCTTAGCGGCCGGACTGTCAGTCAGTCATGGTTTGATGTGTGCATCTGAAGTGGGTTCAGTCGATGTCAAAACTTTCAATTCTATTTTATACGCATCACTAATGACGCCCCCCCCACTTCAAATTCGCTCTGCCCTTGTGTTTTTTTTCCTGGGCAGAGCAGCGCCACAGTGCCCCCTTCTGGCTGCAGGCGAAAAGATGCCACATTTCACAAACCTTCCCTCTGCTTCTGAGTCACATTCATCAAAGCCTTGGGTGCAGTTTGATCTCTTTGCACATTCTATTTTAATCATGTAAGCATGTCAGAAACGTCTCACGATTGCATTTTTTTTTTTCACTTGTGTAAATCCAGCAAATTAGTTTCACAGAGAGATTCTTAAGCAAATTAGTTTAGCTCCCATCAGTTTAGGATGCGTCTTACGTAGGTGTCCCTCACATAATGAGACCCGGTTTAACAGGAATTTGAATTTAAAAACACACATAATTTGTTAATTTGCTAAACAAGCCACTTTCGGAACAGGAGATTCAAGAGCAGTTGAGGAGTTTTGAATGCTAAAGCAGGAGACGGTGTCTGCCATTGAGATGAGGGGTTTCACCTCAGCGGTTTCTGCCAGGCTCACATGTCTCATGGTCAGCTGTCTGGGACCTTCGATGTGTTCTGTTGAGCTGGTCTATAGCAACCGTGCTTTGAAAAATAAAGAAAAATTAGATTGATTTAGCGTGGGAGAATAGCTACGCAAGCTCAAACACAGATAGGAGATTTAATTTCTGATTATTTATCAAATCATTTCACTGGGTAGTATTCGGAATATCTGATTTCTCTCCCCAAAGAAGTGATTAAAATGCTTTTTTCCCCCCTTTTCTACACTTAATGTAATTGTTTTAATTCCCTTTAAGAAAGGAAACACAAATTAGGTTAAAAGTAGGCTAAAATGTTTCAGTTAACATTTCTGTAATATGTAATTGAAACTTACATTTTGCAAATGTAACATAGATTGGATCTCTATGGAAGCCCCAATTGTGAGAAAAAGTCAGAATTCCAAGATATAAACTTAGAGTTTTTATTTTTTGCGTAATAAACTCGCAATGTTGACTATTTATCTCAAAATTCTGACTTTTTTACGCAATTGCTAGTTTAAATCTCACAATTCTGAGAAAATATCAGTCTTTTTTCCCCATCACAACTGGACATTGTAACTCACGATTGTGAGTTTGTATCTCGCAATTCTGAGAAGAAAAAAAATCGGGCTTTTTCTGTAATTCTGAGAAATAAACTCGCAATTTTGAGTTTTGTCTCATAATTCTGACTTTTTTCTCGCAATTGCTAGTTTAAATCTCACAGTTCTGAGTAAATAGCTTTTCCCCCCTCAGCACTTAACATTATAACTTGATTGTGAGTTTATATCTTACAATTCTGCGAAAATATGTTTTTTCCCCCTCAGAACTTAACATTATAACTTGCGATTGTGAGTTTTTATCTCACAATTCTGCAAAAAAAAACAGAATTTCAAGATTTAAATCACAATTGTGAGAAAAATTAAACTCGCAATTCTGACTTTTTTCGTAATTCTGAGAAATAAATTCTCAATTTTGAGTTTATATTTCACAATTCTGACCATTTTTCATTTATTTCCCACAATTTTAAGAAAAAAGTCAGAATTTCGAGATTTAAATTCGCAATTATGAGAAAAGAAGTCAGAATTGTGAGATAAAAAGCAACAGGTCGCAATTGCCTGTTTTTATTCCTTATTCAATGGCGGAAACGGGCTTCAATAGATCTCAAGATCTCAAGATTTAAACTCACAATTGTGAGAAAAAGTAACTCACAATTCGGACTTTTTTTTTTGTAATTATGAGAAATAAACTCACAGTTTTGAGTTTTTATCTCAAAATTCAGAGAAAAAAAATTGCAAGATTTCAACTCTTTGCGAGTTGTAAGTAAAAGTCAGAATTGCGAAATATAAACTCACAATTTTGATTTTTTTCTCAGAAGTGCGAGTTCGTATCTCACAATTCTGACATTTTCCATAATTCTGCGAAAAAATCTTTTTTCCCCCTCAGCACTTAACATTATAACTTGCGGTTGTGAGTTTAAAAGTCAGAATTTCAAGATTTAAACTCACAATTGCAAGAAAAAGTAACTTGCAATTCTGACTTTTTTTGTAATTCTGAGAAATAAACTCACAATTTTGAGTTTTTATCTCAAAATTCAGAGAAAAAAAATCAGAATTGCAAGATTTCAACTCTTTGCATGTTGTCAGAATTGCGAAATATAAACTCACAATTTTGATTTTTTTTCTCAGAAGTGTGAGTTTGTATCTCCCAATTCTGACCTTTTTTCTTGCAGTTTAAAATTTTTCCACTCAATTCTGAGAAAAAAATCAGAATTGTAAGATGTAAATTCGTAGTTATGAGAAAAGAAGTCAGAATTGTGAGATAAAAAGCAACAGGTCACAACAGAGGTTGCACTAGACTTTAACATTGTCCGTCATTTTGAGGACAGGGTCGTAAAAATTCTGTCATAATCTATTATTACCTGTCATTATAATTTTATATTTTAATTATAATTAAACCTTTAATTGCTTTTATTTTTGTTCACATTTTCATTTTTAATCATGAACCTACAGGACGACAGCGAAGTGTTTAAAAACAACAAAATATGATAGGGCTGGGTAATATATATATATATAGAGAGAGAGAGAGAGAGAGAGAGAGAGAGAGAGAGAGAGAGAGAGAGAGAGAGAGAGAGAGAGAGAGATTCTTATTTTAATGAACCAAAATCGATTCTTAAATCACAATCGATCTTGGTCTATGATGTTTTTAATTGATGGATAAACAGTACATAGTCCGTCTTCCTTCCAAAAAATAGCAATAGACT
This sequence comes from Labeo calbasu, assembly GCA_019740295.1. NCBI lineage: Eukaryota > Metazoa > Chordata > Actinopteri > Cypriniformes > Cyprinidae > Labeo > Labeo calbasu. Next base: position 5,205 of record JAHKKF010502349.1, read on the forward strand.
AGGCTTTGTGTATACTTTTGATATAAAACAAAGTCTCAGATGTCAAATTCTGTCGATTTCATTAGGAAATTCAAGCAATAAATACCGTTTTGGCGCTCTGTAATGTGGCGTGATAGATGGCTATAGCTTCTGTCTACTCCTCTGTGCCCTGCAGTGCCTAATCAAACATAGGAAAACATTCCTGACAGTTTCGTTTTTGTTCTTGATCCAGCGCTCTGTTGCTACGTTGGAGCGCTTTCGCCACCAACTGGACAGGGATGGGAATTACAGCTACAATTTTATAATAATCACCCTCAGTGTAATCCGTCAAAATGACGGACGGCCTTCAGATTTTCTGTCACTGATAAAAAAAATTCCGTCAATGACGGACAGTTCTCGGTTAACGCGACCTCTGGGTCACAATTACCTGTTTTATTCCTTATTCAGTGGGAGAAATGGGCTTCCATAGATATCCAATAAGGGATTCAAAATCTGGTTAAAGGAACACTCTTTTTGAAAATAGGCTCATTGTCCAACTCCCCTAGAGTTAAACAGTTGAGTTTTACCGTTTTCGAATCCATTCATCCGATCTAGCCATCCTAGCCATATTGACCTAGAAAATTTTTCATTTTTCGTCCATCTTTGTACACAATGTAACTACAGAAGAGTCAAGATGTAAACAGGAAAAATATTGAAACTCTTTGGTCATTTTTGAGCGAGATGCTAACGGTCTAATCAGATTCAATGATCTATGCTAAGCTATGCTAAAAGTGCTTCAGAGATCGGCTGAATGGATTCAAACTCAACTGTTTAACTCTAGGGGAGTTGGAAAATTAGCCTATTTTCAAAAAAGTTAAAATTAAAATTCCTTTAATTAAAAAAGACAGAAAAAATGAAACATGCTATACTTCTTTGTGTGTGTGTGTGTGTTATTAGATTAAAAATACAGTAAAAATAGTAATATTCTGAAATATTATTACAATTTAAAATAACTGTGCCCTGTGATGTCAAAGCTGAATTTTTATCAGCCATTACACTAGACTTCAGTGTCACATGATCCTTCAAAAGTTATTCTAAAATGCTGATGTGGTGATTTTTTAAAAAAGGTAATTGTGAAGAGATGTTCCACTTCTTCCTGCATCAAATAAAACAAAGTACTGGCAGTTTTATGACAGGATCAAATAGTTTGAAGAAGTTTTACTAAACTTTTTGTTGCTGGAAATCTTTTGTGACAAGCTCCAGAATCCCCCAATGAACCCCATGAAGTAACTTGTGTTCTAAAAAGCAACTTGCCAAAGGCTCTGTACAGTGTTTGATGTAATCAGATGAGAATGGACCCTAACATTAGAGAATTCCAGGAGAAGCACAAATGACCATAAAGGAAATATCAGAGGATGCTGTTTTCTTTAGTCTGAACTGAACGTTTTCCTGTTTTTGATTTCGAAAAACCTTGTGAGCCTTTTAAAGGCAGCAGCAGAGCAAGTACAGAGAGAGAGCGCAGATGAAAAACCGTGAAGGCAATTGATACAGATCAATAGTAGATAGAGGCAGATGTCATGAGCACAAATTTATGGAAAAATCAGCAAAAAAATGAAAACATTCCTGACAAAAAAAAGATGACCTTGAGCATCGTACCTGCCAGAAAGCAAGAGATGTACAGTATACAGTCTGAATACTCCCACTATGAGGAGGCAAAGCCACGGCCAACGGACGCCCACTCCAACGCCCATGCATCTGTGTGTGCCTGTGGGATTGCTCACTCTTGCTTCTGATGGGCAACAGAAATTAGTGCTAATAGTGTAGCAAAGGCCTTTTTTTTTTTCTTCAAGCAGTTAGTTCTTTAAGTCTACAATTGAGGATCCATGGGCTATTACAGTTGTGGCCATGAGCAAACCACTTAACCTCAGGTTACTTGAGGGGGATTGTCCATGTAATAAGTGTACTGACAGTCGCTTTGGGTAAAATCGTTTTCTAAATGACTGCTTGCTACTTGTAGGATGGATGAATTGACGGGTTGTCACATTGCTGGTACTGCAGCGCTGATGTTTGTGTATTGGACAGGTATAATGCTAGTAGACATCACAGCTGGAAGGAAGCTCTGTTTTCCTTATTCAGCACCATGTAATGACACTGAGAGTTAACACAACATGGAGCGTGATGTGGAACGGCAACGCGGAGCTCACTAGAGGAACGAGAGACACAATACCGTGACAGGGCATATGGTGTTAACACATAATGATACTAACATGACGAGCATATGGGAGAAAGGAAGCTGTGAGAACAAACATGTTGTGTGTCACAGACCGTCAAACATCAAATATAAGGAATAATTAATGGATGGTGGAATTAATCAATGAATCTGTGAATCAGGCTCTTAAATACAATGAATCAATCAATCATTCAGCTGTAGAGAGAACCTGGGCCTCAAGTGGTCTTCATACAATCTACTTACACTGTAAAAAAAGAACAAAAAACACAATTTGTCGAGTCAGCTTAAAATAATTTGTTATCCAGCTGCCTTAAAATTTTAAGTTCTTCCAACTCAAATAAGTTTAGTCAACTTGAAATGTTAAGTTGTACTAAGTGACAACTTAGATATTTGTGTTTGTTAAACTTAAAAGCTGGGTAAGTAAACCAGCTGCCTTAAAATTTTAAGTTGAATCAACTCAAATATCTAAGTTGTCACTTGAGTTGACTTTTAAGGCAGCCAGGTGACAAATTATTTTAAGTTGACTCAACAAATAGTTTTTTTACAGTGTTATAATGCTTTTGGGATACAAAGCTGTGAACAATAAATTAATAAAGTTAAATTAATGAATGAATAAGTTAATGAATGAATCATGTAACCAGTATCATGAATTAATCAATAAATAGACGGAACCTGGGACATGTTTCCCAGAAGCATCAGATGCCTATACGTAGATTGTAGATACCACTAGCATGAATAATCTCTCCTATCTATGCTTATGATTCTTTTGGGAAATGCAGCCCTGAGCAATAAAGGATTCAATCAGTCAGGATCAACCAATAATCAAAATTAAATGAATCTTGCAGAACTCATTTTCAAACTAAGCAGCGTCATGGGGACTTTACATAAACAACTGAAATCTGCATGGGGAAATCTTTTGTTCTAGTATGAAATGTGTAGATTCCTAAACTAGTTCTTTAGGAATAAATCAATCTGGCAAATCTTGAATTGCTTGAATCAGTCCATCAGTCAGTCTAATGATGGAATCAATTAAATCCACCAAATCTTGAATCACTAAATCAATCAACGAATTTATCAGTCAGTAAATCCAACGAACATGACGAATGAATCAGTCAGCCATTCATAACAAGCATTAAGAACGACTTTTTTGAACGAATTTGCCAAATCATGAATCAGTGAATCAGTCAGTCATTTAGTTGATCTACTGAACATTAAGAATGGATCAATCAATCAAACCTTGAATCAACCATGTCAATCAATAAAGCAATACAGCGGGAATTACTCAGTCATTCAGTCCTCCATATGATGAATCAGTAAATCAATCAGTCAATAAATCTATTGAACATTAGGAATAAATCAATCAGTCATTCAGCATAATAAGCATTAGGACTTCAGTGGACTCAGTCCACTGAATCATGAATCAATAAATCAGTTAGTGAATCAGTCAGTCGGTCAATCTACTGAATATAAAGAGTGGATCAATCAATCAAATGTTGAATCTACAACATCAATCAATGAAGTTATGTGCTGGGAATGACTTGGACATTCAATCTTCAAACAAACAAATCAATTGATCAAACATATTAGTGTTAGTTATTAAATACATAAAACAATAAACCAAACCTAATGAATCAATCTATAAACTGAATCTTAAATACAAATTAAACAAAGTATTGTATATGTAAGAACAATCAAAATCTTATTAATGAATAAATAAATCAATTCAGTCAGTTCAGCAATGATTAATTAAACAAAATTTTATTTATGTATAAATGATTTAGTGATATGAACAAATGAATCGTGATTGATTCACTGATTCATTGATTAATACATGAATTAATTAAAATCTTATTCATGAATCAACAAATCAATGAATCAGTTCAAAAGAATGAATGAGTGAACCAGTTAATAAATCAACTAAATCTTAACAATAAATTATTTGATGAATCAATTAAAATATATGTACAAACAAATCAAAATTATTAACTAATCAATAAATCGCTTCAACCAAATCTAATGAATGAGCAAATCAACTTTAAACAAATTAACAATCAAACTAACAATCAAACTAAATCTTATATATGAATAAATTATTTAATGAAAGCATGATAATAATGATTTAATCCACCAAATTATGAATCAATAAATCAATCAATGAATCAATCGATCAGTCAATTTACTGAACATTAAGAATGGATCAGTCACTGAAACCTTGTATCAATTACGTCAATCAATAAAGCAATAACTCAGTCATTCACTGATCAAAATCATATTAGTGTTAGATATTAAGTAAATCAAAAATAAACCAAACCTAATGAATCAATCAAATATAAATGAATCAGTGAATTAAACAAAGTATTATTTATGTACTAACAATCAATATCTTATTAATGAATAAATCAATTCAGTCTATTCAGCAATGTTTAATTTTATATATGAATAAATGATTTGATTGTATGGATAAATGAATTGTGAATGATTCACTGATTCAATGATTAATTAATACATGAATTAATCAAAATCTTATTAATGAATCAACAAATCAATGAATCAGTTCTCTTGAATGAATGACGGAACCAACCAATCAACTAAACCTTAATGATAAATTAACTGATTTATTCATTTAAATATATATATGTACAAACAAATCAAAATTATTAATGAATCAAAAAATTGCTTCAACCAAATCTAATAAATGAATGAATGAATCAGTTGAATTTTAACAATACATGAACCTAATTGTTAATGACTCAATCATTTAATCCTCCATAATCAATGAATCAATCAGTCAGTTAGTCAGTCTACTGAACATGAGGAATGAATCAGTGAGTCATTCAACATAATAAGCTTTGGGAATGACTCAATCCAGCAAATAATGAATCAAGAAATCGATCAGCAGCATTCAGAATGGATCAATCAATCAAACCTTGAATCAACCACATCAATCAATCAATCAATGCACTAAGAATGACTCAATGTCATTCAATCCTACATATCTTGAATCAATGAATCATCAGTGAATCAATGAATCCATCAGTAAATGTACTGAACATAGGAATGAATGAATGAATGAATGAATGAATGAATGAATGAATGAATGAAAGAATGAACAAACAAACGAACAAATGAATGAATGAATGGATGGATGAAGGATCACACAATCAATCAATCAGTATACTGAACAGTAGGAATCAACAGTAAACCAAACCTTGAATGAACATATGACCAAATTACCATACATATAATATAAATCAAAATGTAAATTAAACTCCTTATCCAAGTGTTAAGATATATTTCAGAAGAGTGAAAGAGCAATGGAGAAAATTTAATTATTTTACAATGAATTCGATTTGGGAGGAAAACTGGCAGTCGTGTCTGAAGTCATTTCTAACCTTGATATATTTATTGTGGGCATGAATACAGATTGCTGATGTGATTTCATATTCTGATGGAACTATTCAAATACAGAAAGCTTCGACCTCTACCACTGTATTTTCATAGTGATGTGCAGAAGTTCATCTTTTATCCATCTATCAATAATACTAATGTCAACTTCCCAAACTTTTTCAATTATCTCAGGGAATGAGGGTTGCAAACAGCCTCGGAGTTTATTCACTCATTCACTCTTTCAATTCTGTCCTTCTCTATTGAGGAAGGTGCTTCACCCAAACCCTGTGAGCTCCACAGTGCTTTAAATTGCCAGTTTAATATTAAACTATTAATTTGCCATAATAATGTACTCCTCAGAAAAGACAATCTCATCAAGAAATGTGGTGGTTATGATAAATTACTAATGCATTAGTAATATCAGAGCATGAATAATTGATGCACAGCTGACCTGCCATGAAAGAGAGCTGTAGTCCTGGAGACAGCAGTATGATTAGCACAAACCCCTCCGGCTCTGTGGGTTTGGAGAGGATGTGTGTGTGGGTGGGTGGGAGAGTGTGTGTGAGGTGTGGAGAGAGAGTGTGTGTGCGTGTGCGTTTGCTGCTTCTATGAAGGCCACAGTGCGGCTGAACACATGGATTTCTCAGAACTCGACCGTCTGCGAGTATGTGTGGAGGAAGCAGAGCTGCATTATGAAGAGGCCAAAGGATATTTTTATTGCTCTGAGGTTGCTTTTCATAGCTCAAGAGCTTTGCTGGATTTCTCAGTTATGCTTTTATCTCAGATGTTTCTCTTAAAAGTCCATTGGAGAAATATAAACTGTTGATAAAATAGGAGTCTGAGGCTATTGCGAAGAGAGCACAGACCAGATCATTTGAATCTAGGGGGGAAAAAATAAAGTTTAAATAACAAACACACATGAATAATATAAATATGTACATGTACATAAATGTACATGTATATGTAGAAACAAAATCATATTTATGAATGAATAAATCAATTGAAATGAATGAAGCAATCGACTGAATCCTGACAATTAATGAATTAAACTAAATGTTCTATTTGAATAAATGATTCAATGGTATGGCTAAATGATTCATGAACAATTAACTAATTTAATGATTAATTAATACACAAATCAATCAAAATCGTATTAGTGAATCAACAAATCAATGAATCAGTTCTGATGAATGAATAAATGAATGAACCAGTCAATCAATCAACTAAACCTAAACAATTAAATCAATTAATGATATATAAACAAATAATTCAAAATTCTGAATGAATCAATAAATCACTTCAACCAAATCTAATAAATGAATTAATAAATAAATGAAACTTTGACAATACATTTGTCAAAGGAAACAAAAATCACATAAATGAATTAATTATTTAGTGAATGAATGAATCAGTCAATAAATTGAACCCTAACAATGAATTAAATAAAGTACATTTTCTATATGAACACAGTTTTCAATTATATGGATAAATGATTTGTAAAGGAATCACTGATTCAATGATTAATTAATACAAGAATCAATCAAAATCTTATGAATGAATAAGTCAGTACATTGAACCCTAACAATGAATAACTTAAACTAAATTTTCTATATGAATAAATTATTCAATGATATGGATAAATGATTCATATAGGATTCACTGATTCAGTGATTAATTAATTCAAGAATCAATCAAAATCTTATTATGAATCAGCAAATGAATGAACCAGTCAATCAATCAACTAAACCTTGACAAACTAATTGGTGAATCAATTGAAATATTATATATGTACAAACAAATCAATCAAAATTATGAATGAATCAATAAATCACTTGAACCAAATCCAATAAATGAATCAATAAATCATATATATTTATTATTTAGTCAATGAATGAATCAACTGAGGATTAACAATTAATTAATTAAACTATTTTTTTCTATATGAATAAATTATTCAATGATATGGCTAAATGTTTAATGAACTAAATGTTTCATGATTCGCCGATTCAATTAATTAATTAAAATATGAATCAATCAAAATCTTATTAGTGATTCAACAAATCACTGAATCAGTTCTAATGAATGAATGAACCAGTTGATCAATCAATCAATCAACTTAACCTTAAGAATAAATTAACTGATGAATCAATCGAACTATGCACAAACAAATCTATCACAATTATGAATGAATCAATAAATCACTTCTACAACTAAATGTAATTAATTAATGAATCAACTGAACCATAACAATAAATTAATCAAAAAATATATTAGTTTATTATTTAGTGAATGACTGAATAAATCAAAATCTTAATAATAAATCAATAAATAAATTTAACGAAATGTAATGAATCAAACCATCAGCTGAACCTTAACAATAAATGAATTGATGAGTCCAATTAAATCTTACATTTATCTTATGTTTATCTTATATTTTTATGACTGAGATTGAATGAGAGTTCACAGAATATTGTTCAACTGTTCCTCATAAAATACAGCTCCTGAAGACTTACACAGCATACTTATAAAGCACACAAATCATACAGACCGCTTTATGATGCTTTTGCCATTTTTCAAGCTTGACAACATCTATTTACTGTCACTGTATGGTATAGTAAACATTTAACCTAACATTTCCTTTTGTGCTCCATGGACAAAGGAAACCATAAGGGTAAATAAATGATGACAGAATTTTCCTTTTTGAAGGAACTAACCCTTTTAGCGAACGCCTCCATTGCGATCTGTGAAAAACAATTGAGACGTTAAACAGATCTCATTTGTTTTTTTTTTTTCAACAAAGACGCGAGAGAGCGAGAATCGAACGGGCCATGTAACCGGCTTTCACGCTGTCATCTCTGTGATTGTGACCAATCACGATAAGTGGCCTGCATTGATTCGCCGTGCTCTCCTTCTCCATCCTACTTGCCCCATCAGGTCAATGGGAGAGGTGAAGCTATTATCAGCACGCTCTTCACCTACCTGTAATTTAGAGGCACTCACCTCCTGGTTGGAGCCCATGCTATGCCTCACATTTATGTGTGCGTTTGTCAAAGCATTTGGCATTCACCGTACGTACACACGTGTGTATGTGTGTGCTAGTCTGCAAGTGTGGTAAGTGCTAATTTTATACTTGAGCAGATTCAGGACACTCGGTGTTGCCTGAAAGAGATCCTTATTACCTCCGAAAGATTGTAATGGACCAAAACAGCCTGAGCTTGGGTGTGAAAGGAAAGTCTGTATAATCGGCGTCTCGTAGAGTATTACACTCTCTCGTATGCTCTCACCTTAAGGACCATGTAATCTGATGCTAAGCGCTAAACGTGCCTAGCTTTTTAGCACAGAGAAAAACAAAACAGTTCACCTTTAAAATCCTAGTAGTTTCAAGGCTAATTTGTATTAATGCACTGCAGAATGACGGTAAAAGTCACTGCTAGCTATGCTAGCTGCTATGTGATTGGGCCAAATCAAGACATACCATCTCCTTTCCTAAAAAAGGAAGTATTGGCAGTAGTGAACATAAACAATGCCACTGATCCGAACGAAACTTTCAAATGTTGCGTATTATTTCTGCTGAAAATGGTCAGTTATTGTCATGTTTTGGGCTGTACTAATCGGTCGGACCGGGAAAACCTTTGTAATACTACAGACTGCCAAAATTTATAATAAATCAAGGAGAAGAGTCCAAAAAACTGTCTGAGGAACAAAACACGTTTGTAGTTGGCCAAACTGAACCATGATTTCCACGGCAAGAATCTTGACAACATTTGCGCTTGTTCTTATCATTTCCGGTCAGGTAGGTGAAATATTAGGCTAATATCTTAATTAGTACTGCTTGTGTATCTTTACCACCTATTAACTTTAGGTTGTCAAAATATTGTGCCCTTTCTTGATTACTAAGTCCTTCTCTATATGATTTTTTTTTTCGTGGTTTAGACAGCATAAATTAGCAGAACAACGTATTCAGTAGTACATTAACTGTGCAATCGATGCTGTTGTTTACATCTGAGTTTCTCCAATATGGCCGCGCATCCAGGTAACTGACCAAACCATGACGTAAGTGCAAACCCTCTATATGTTTTTGCATTTTATACCCGTGGTTCTCAACTGGTTTGACCATCGGACCCACATTTTCCCATGGTCATCAAGCCACAACCCACTTTTTTAGTATATATACTGTCGATACCGTCCCTTTTTACTTAACATACACATAAATTGCAAGAATATGACTAATACTGATAAATAAACAGCCTATAAGGTAAGGCTATTAAACAGTCCCAAACTATTTTTTGTTAATATAGTTAAGATGGTATGAGCCACTAAAGTCATTTAAACGTACAAAATAACACAAAGTGAAAATAATATTTTTGGATTAAGAAAATAAAAGTTACCATGATAAATACACAATACTAACATGAACTATTAACGAAACATGGAAGCTGCTGCCGAATAGAATAAATATCACACCTTCATGCAATTTTTCCCAGCTAAAACACAAAGTACCATTTCACATGTTGCATGCTCGTTGTTTCTTGCGCGCCGCCGCATTTGCGCGTGCACTTGAAGAGTGCGCGCTAAGAGCACAGTATAACGTCTGACAGGACAGGATAGTGTTTTTTCTGAGGTGAGAGAAAAAACAGAATTACGACATTAACATTAATCCTGACAACATATTATCTGACCGCAGATACTGAATCGGGACTGCGGCTTTACTAAAACTGCATCTGACAGAAGCGTCAACAGCTTTCACGCACGTCATTCAAAATAAAAGTCCGACATCAGAAAAACATTTAGAAATACGTTTTTGTTGTTAATGTTGTTTCTTAGACTGTACATGGTCAGGACCAACCAGTTGAAAAACACTGATTTCTACTATATTTATGCTACCATCCTGATATCGCTGCTAAACACTTTGTGATTGTATCGCTGTCTAGCTTTGTTTTGAAACGCTCTTTGTATGACTCTTTGCTGTTTAAACTGCTAAATATAACTTATCTAATATGTCTTTCATTATCTTATATTGCCTATTAAATTAATCTGACATCACTAGCTTTTTAGTCTAAATCACTACTGCTAGAATTCGTTTGTAAGCATTAACTTACATTTGTTGTTAATTTCTCATTTCTTGTCTCTTTTATCTCTGTCTCTCCATCTTCCATCAAACCACTGAACCACTGAGTCCATCAAACCACTGAAAGTTGGAAGCCACCGATGAAAATGGTGAGTTATGGCATTTTCTCCTGTTATGACATTGTGCAAAATGATATTGTGCCTTTAATATTGTTATTCAGCTGAAGCAAAAGGAAATTAAATTTTATAAATTATTATTTGGATATATTTGTTTTTCTACCCACTGTAAGAGTAATGTCAAATGTAGATGTTACTGATGACTAGGCCTAAAATTAGCTTTTAGGTAATAAAAATAAAGCTGAAATAAATGTGAAAAAGTTTGAACTGAAATAAAATAAGTTTAAGGGTCCTTGCACACCGAGTCTGAAATTCTTGTCAGTAAGTTTTGCACGTTAAAAAATAAATACAATCTCACGTTTTGTCAATCACGTTTACACATTGCCTCCGAAATTTTTGTCCGTAAAAAAAAAAAAAAAAAAAAAAAATGTTTTTTGCATCCGTAGCAAGCATTTTGAGGGGTGTTTTGGTAATTCAGAGCCACCGTGATGTTTTGTGCACGTGTAC
>JAHKKF010502350.1:0-16424 GCA_019740295.1 Labeo calbasu
TATATATATATATATAGTTCAATTTAGTTTAGACAGTAATATTATGAAATATTACTGCAATTTCAAGTAACAGATTTCTATTTTTGTCTTTACTATCACTTTTTATCAATTTAATACATCCTTGCTGAATAAAAATATTAATTTCTTTCATGAAAAAAAGACACCAAACTTTTGAACCGTATTGTATATTGTTACAAAATATTTATATTTCAAATAAACGCTGTTCTGTTAAACTTTCTATTCATCAAAGAATGCCAAACAATATTAAACAGCACAACTGCTTCCAACATTTATAATAAATCAGCATATTACAATGATTTCTGAAGGATCATGTGACACTGAAGTAATGGCTGATGAAAATTTAGGTTTGCATCACATGAATAATTTCTTTTTTAAAGTATATTAAAATAGAAGACTGTTGTTTTAAATTGCAATAATATTTCACAATATTGCAGTTTTTTTCTGTATATTTAATCAGATACACAGTCTCGATCAGCAGAAAAGACTTAAAAAACATAAAAAATTGTACTGATTCCAAACTTTTGAACGTCAGTGTTTATAATAAGTTTGTCATTTTCATTATTTTTTCTTTTCAGCTTTAGTTTTTATGTTAAGCTAAATGAAAATTAGAAAATATTGCCCTTGGCAACTAGCAGCTGTTTGTGTGTTTGTTTATATATTTATTTCAGATAACATTTATTTTATTTCAAATAATGAAAATGTTTTATGCTTTTGGGTGTAGTTAAATATAATAACCCTCCCACTGTTATCGTGTTATTGTAGTAGAATATATGTGATATAATACATTTAGGCACTTCACATACAGTAACCTTGGAGGTTCTTGATCTGAAAATTCAATCTAAAATAATTTCTGAATTGACGGACCACAATGGACATCACAGAGCAGTTAAGTATGAGCAAACATGCTGCAACCCAGAACAATTAGAAAAATTCCACCACCGAGAATGGTAAAATGGATCAAACAATCGACACGATATGAATGATGTCCTGTGAGCATGATGTAAGGTTATGAAGGAAACATCACAAAGGGAGAAGAATAATGAGTTGGTGTGAGTTCATTACAAGCCTTTTGAAAGTCCTATGGCGCTTTTAGTGCGAGACATCACAGCCCTATTGAAATCCACAGCGATGTTCGCAACAGCGAGCTACAAAACGGGCTGTTCTTGAAGCACAGACGAACCTAAATCAACTAAACAGCCCCAGGGCTCAAATCATTAAATTTGGACTTAAGAGAGAATCGAGCGGTTTGGTAAAAATGGCTTAAACTTGACATTGCATTTTAGACATTCTCTATGATTTCTGAGGGATTATTTTATTTTTTAGAAGCTTAAACCGTTGCAGATTGTTGCATCACTAGGGACTAATTTCCGAAAACAAAACAAGAACGGGTGTGGGGTTACCCGCCGATGTCATCAGACGGACGCTGAGCATCCAAGCCCTTGGCAGAGGAGCCCCAAGGCCAGATGTGACTATCATTACTGAGGCATGTCATCAGAAGCGCTCCGCAGTACCGCCCTGCTCCGGTAGGGGGCGACGTGACGGACGCTAATCTGCAACGAGACATCTCGTGTACAATAAATAAATCACAATCGGTTAATCAACAAGAACGTATGCATGACTGATGAAAGGTATTGATTGAATATGCATGCGCGTAGCTTGAGGTATCAGACCGGGCTATAATTCAATATTTTTCGCAGGCAGGGTTTCTTGATGTGGTTTAATTAGCCAACAAATCAATACCCTCATGTGTCTGAACTCCATATGGAATGTCAGAGGGAGCACACCGTAATATGTTTGGAGCGCTAGCTCTGCGCCTCCAGCTAAAGAATCATCTGCTTTGCTCCGCACACCTGTTTCCCTCGTCGCCGTAACCAACAAACCCTCTGCAGACCTTGTGGGACTTCACAAAGAAGTGAGGCTTGTGTTATATAAGCCTACAATCTCATTTAACTCTAAGTGGTTTGTGTGCGACGCAACTCGGCAGATGCACAGTGCCTGCCCGGCTACGCTAAATGTCATCGGTTACGCTAACAAATGCAAGCAACTCGGGATTTCGTGAAATTGAGCTCGCTCGCTTGACTGTAACAGCGACGGCTTCGGTTTGTAGCTATCGAATATCTATACAAACATGCTAGCTGCTACGACACCTTGTCATCGACTTCCTGTTGCTTTCATGGAGACGTGAGGTGTAAGAAGCAGTGTATTTTTAGCAATTATATGTGGTGCTGTCAGCTAGGAAATTTCAGCCACTGAACCTAACAGCCTGATCACTTTCTCCTTTTTTTTTCCCAGAGCAGCTCCCTCTATCTTAGCGGCCGGACTGTCAGTCAGTCATGGTTTGATGTGTGCATCTGAAGTGGGTTCAGTCGATGTCAAAACTTTCAATTCTATTTTATACGCATCACTAATGACGCCCCCCCCACTTCAAATTCGCTCTGCCCTTGTGTTTTTTTTCCTGGGCAGAGCAGCGCCACAGTGCCCCCTTCTGGCTGCAGGCGAAAAGATGCCACATTTCACAAACCTTCCCTCTGCTTCTGAGTCACATTCATCAAAGCCTTGGGTGCAGTTTGATCTCTTTGCACATTCTATTTTAATCATGTAAGCATGTCAGAAACGTCTCACGATTGCATTTTTTTTTTTCACTTGTGTAAATCCAGCAAATTAGTTTCACAGAGAGATTCTTAAGCAAATTAGTTTAGCTCCCATCAGTTTAGGATGCGTCTTACGTAGGTGTCCCTCACATAATGAGACCCGGTTTAACAGGAATTTGAATTTAAAAACACACATAATTTGTTAATTTGCTAAACAAGCCACTTTCGGAACAGGAGATTCAAGAGCAGTTGAGGAGTTTTGAATGCTAAAGCAGGAGACGGTGTCTGCCATTGAGATGAGGGGTTTCACCTCAGCGGTTTCTGCCAGGCTCACATGTCTCATGGTCAGCTGTCTGGGACCTTCGATGTGTTCTGTTGAGCTGGTCTATAGCAACCGTGCTTTGAAAAATAAAGAAAAATTAGATTGATTTAGCGTGGGAGAATAGCTACGCAAGCTCAAACACAGATAGGAGATTTAATTTCTGATTATTTATCAAATCATTTCACTGGGTAGTATTCGGAATATCTGATTTCTCTCCCCAAAGAAGTGATTAAAATGCTTTTTTCCCCCCTTTTCTACACTTAATGTAATTGTTTTAATTCCCTTTAAGAAAGGAAACACAAATTAGGTTAAAAGTAGGCTAAAATGTTTCAGTTAACATTTCTGTAATATGTAATTGAAACTTACATTTTGCAAATGTAACATAGATTGGATCTCTATGGAAGCCCCAATTGTGAGAAAAAGTCAGAATTCCAAGATATAAACTTAGAGTTTTTATTTTTTGCGTAATAAACTCGCAATGTTGACTATTTATCTCAAAATTCTGACTTTTTTACGCAATTGCTAGTTTAAATCTCACAATTCTGAGAAAATATCAGTCTTTTTTCCCCATCACAACTGGACATTGTAACTCACGATTGTGAGTTTGTATCTCGCAATTCTGAGAAGAAAAAAAATCGGGCTTTTTCTGTAATTCTGAGAAATAAACTCGCAATTTTGAGTTTTGTCTCATAATTCTGACTTTTTTCTCGCAATTGCTAGTTTAAATCTCACAGTTCTGAGTAAATAGCTTTTCCCCCCTCAGCACTTAACATTATAACTTGATTGTGAGTTTATATCTTACAATTCTGCGAAAATATGTTTTTTCCCCCTCAGAACTTAACATTATAACTTGCGATTGTGAGTTTTTATCTCACAATTCTGCAAAAAAAAACAGAATTTCAAGATTTAAATCACAATTGTGAGAAAAATTAAACTCGCAATTCTGACTTTTTTCGTAATTCTGAGAAATAAATTCTCAATTTTGAGTTTATATTTCACAATTCTGACCATTTTTCATTTATTTCCCACAATTTTAAGAAAAAAGTCAGAATTTCGAGATTTAAATTCGCAATTATGAGAAAAGAAGTCAGAATTGTGAGATAAAAAGCAACAGGTCGCAATTGCCTGTTTTTATTCCTTATTCAATGGCGGAAACGGGCTTCAATAGATCTCAAGATCTCAAGATTTAAACTCACAATTGTGAGAAAAAGTAACTCACAATTCGGACTTTTTTTTTTGTAATTATGAGAAATAAACTCACAGTTTTGAGTTTTTATCTCAAAATTCAGAGAAAAAAAATTGCAAGATTTCAACTCTTTGCGAGTTGTAAGTAAAAGTCAGAATTGCGAAATATAAACTCACAATTTTGATTTTTTTCTCAGAAGTGCGAGTTCGTATCTCACAATTCTGACATTTTCCATAATTCTGCGAAAAAATCTTTTTTCCCCCTCAGCACTTAACATTATAACTTGCGGTTGTGAGTTTAAAAGTCAGAATTTCAAGATTTAAACTCACAATTGCAAGAAAAAGTAACTTGCAATTCTGACTTTTTTTGTAATTCTGAGAAATAAACTCACAATTTTGAGTTTTTATCTCAAAATTCAGAGAAAAAAAATCAGAATTGCAAGATTTCAACTCTTTGCATGTTGTCAGAATTGCGAAATATAAACTCACAATTTTGATTTTTTTTCTCAGAAGTGTGAGTTTGTATCTCCCAATTCTGACCTTTTTTCTTGCAGTTTAAAATTTTTCCACTCAATTCTGAGAAAAAAATCAGAATTGTAAGATGTAAATTCGTAGTTATGAGAAAAGAAGTCAGAATTGTGAGATAAAAAGCAACAGGTCACAACAGAGGTTGCACTAGACTTTAACATTGTCCGTCATTTTGAGGACAGGGTCGTAAAAATTCTGTCATAATCTATTATTACCTGTCATTATAATTTTATATTTTAATTATAATTAAACCTTTAATTGCTTTTATTTTTGTTCACATTTTCATTTTTAATCATGAACCTACAGGACGACAGCGAAGTGTTTAAAAACAACAAAATATGATAGGGCTGGGTAATATATATATATATAGAGAGAGAGAGAGAGAGAGAGAGAGAGAGAGAGAGAGAGAGAGAGAGAGAGAGAGAGAGAGAGAGAGATTCTTATTTTAATGAACCAAAATCGATTCTTAAATCACAATCGATCTTGGTCTATGATGTTTTTAATTGATGGATAAACAGTACATAGTCCGTCTTCCTTCCAAAAAATAGCAATAGACTAGGCTTTGTGTATACTTTTGATATAAAACAAAGTCTCAGATGTCAAATTCTGTCGATTTCATTAGGAAATTCAAGCAATAAATACCGTTTTGGCGCTCTGTAATGTGGCGTGATAGATGGCTATAGCTTCTGTCTACTCCTCTGTGCCCTGCAGTGCCTAATCAAACATAGGAAAACATTCCTGACAGTTTCGTTTTTGTTCTTGATCCAGCGCTCTGTTGCTACGTTGGAGCGCTTTCGCCACCAACTGGACAGGGATGGGAATTACAGCTACAATTTTATAATAATCACCCTCAGTGTAATCCGTCAAAATGACGGACGGCCTTCAGATTTTCTGTCACTGATAAAAAAAATTCCGTCAATGACGGACAGTTCTCGGTTAACGCGACCTCTGGGTCACAATTACCTGTTTTATTCCTTATTCAGTGGGAGAAATGGGCTTCCATAGATATCCAATAAGGGATTCAAAATCTGGTTAAAGGAACACTCTTTTTGAAAATAGGCTCATTGTCCAACTCCCCTAGAGTTAAACAGTTGAGTTTTACCGTTTTCGAATCCATTCATCCGATCTAGCCATCCTAGCCATATTGACCTAGAAAATTTTTCATTTTTCGTCCATCTTTGTACACAATGTAACTACAGAAGAGTCAAGATGTAAACAGGAAAAATATTGAAACTCTTTGGTCATTTTTGAGCGAGATGCTAACGGTCTAATCAGATTCAATGATCTATGCTAAGCTATGCTAAAAGTGCTTCAGAGATCGGCTGAATGGATTCAAACTCAACTGTTTAACTCTAGGGGAGTTGGAAAATTAGCCTATTTTCAAAAAAGTTAAAATTAAAATTCCTTTAATTAAAAAAGACAGAAAAAATGAAACATGCTATACTTCTTTGTGTGTGTGTGTGTGTTATTAGATTAAAAATACAGTAAAAATAGTAATATTCTGAAATATTATTACAATTTAAAATAACTGTGCCCTGTGATGTCAAAGCTGAATTTTTATCAGCCATTACACTAGACTTCAGTGTCACATGATCCTTCAAAAGTTATTCTAAAATGCTGATGTGGTGATTTTTTAAAAAAGGTAATTGTGAAGAGATGTTCCACTTCTTCCTGCATCAAATAAAACAAAGTACTGGCAGTTTTATGACAGGATCAAATAGTTTGAAGAAGTTTTACTAAACTTTTTGTTGCTGGAAATCTTTTGTGACAAGCTCCAGAATCCCCCAATGAACCCCATGAAGTAACTTGTGTTCTAAAAAGCAACTTGCCAAAGGCTCTGTACAGTGTTTGATGTAATCAGATGAGAATGGACCCTAACATTAGAGAATTCCAGGAGAAGCACAAATGACCATAAAGGAAATATCAGAGGATGCTGTTTTCTTTAGTCTGAACTGAACGTTTTCCTGTTTTTGATTTCGAAAAACCTTGTGAGCCTTTTAAAGGCAGCAGCAGAGCAAGTACAGAGAGAGAGCGCAGATGAAAAACCGTGAAGGCAATTGATACAGATCAATAGTAGATAGAGGCAGATGTCATGAGCACAAATTTATGGAAAAATCAGCAAAAAAATGAAAACATTCCTGACAAAAAAAAGATGACCTTGAGCATCGTACCTGCCAGAAAGCAAGAGATGTACAGTATACAGTCTGAATACTCCCACTATGAGGAGGCAAAGCCACGGCCAACGGACGCCCACTCCAACGCCCATGCATCTGTGTGTGCCTGTGGGATTGCTCACTCTTGCTTCTGATGGGCAACAGAAATTAGTGCTAATAGTGTAGCAAAGGCCTTTTTTTTTTTCTTCAAGCAGTTAGTTCTTTAAGTCTACAATTGAGGATCCATGGGCTATTACAGTTGTGGCCATGAGCAAACCACTTAACCTCAGGTTACTTGAGGGGGATTGTCCATGTAATAAGTGTACTGACAGTCGCTTTGGGTAAAATCGTTTTCTAAATGACTGCTTGCTACTTGTAGGATGGATGAATTGACGGGTTGTCACATTGCTGGTACTGCAGCGCTGATGTTTGTGTATTGGACAGGTATAATGCTAGTAGACATCACAGCTGGAAGGAAGCTCTGTTTTCCTTATTCAGCACCATGTAATGACACTGAGAGTTAACACAACATGGAGCGTGATGTGGAACGGCAACGCGGAGCTCACTAGAGGAACGAGAGACACAATACCGTGACAGGGCATATGGTGTTAACACATAATGATACTAACATGACGAGCATATGGGAGAAAGGAAGCTGTGAGAACAAACATGTTGTGTGTCACAGACCGTCAAACATCAAATATAAGGAATAATTAATGGATGGTGGAATTAATCAATGAATCTGTGAATCAGGCTCTTAAATACAATGAATCAATCAATCATTCAGCTGTAGAGAGAACCTGGGCCTCAAGTGGTCTTCATACAATCTACTTACACTGTAAAAAAAGAACAAAAAACACAATTTGTCGAGTCAGCTTAAAATAATTTGTTATCCAGCTGCCTTAAAATTTTAAGTTCTTCCAACTCAAATAAGTTTAGTCAACTTGAAATGTTAAGTTGTACTAAGTGACAACTTAGATATTTGTGTTTGTTAAACTTAAAAGCTGGGTAAGTAAACCAGCTGCCTTAAAATTTTAAGTTGAATCAACTCAAATATCTAAGTTGTCACTTGAGTTGACTTTTAAGGCAGCCAGGTGACAAATTATTTTAAGTTGACTCAACAAATAGTTTTTTTACAGTGTTATAATGCTTTTGGGATACAAAGCTGTGAACAATAAATTAATAAAGTTAAATTAATGAATGAATAAGTTAATGAATGAATCATGTAACCAGTATCATGAATTAATCAATAAATAGACGGAACCTGGGACATGTTTCCCAGAAGCATCAGATGCCTATACGTAGATTGTAGATACCACTAGCATGAATAATCTCTCCTATCTATGCTTATGATTCTTTTGGGAAATGCAGCCCTGAGCAATAAAGGATTCAATCAGTCAGGATCAACCAATAATCAAAATTAAATGAATCTTGCAGAACTCATTTTCAAACTAAGCAGCGTCATGGGGACTTTACATAAACAACTGAAATCTGCATGGGGAAATCTTTTGTTCTAGTATGAAATGTGTAGATTCCTAAACTAGTTCTTTAGGAATAAATCAATCTGGCAAATCTTGAATTGCTTGAATCAGTCCATCAGTCAGTCTAATGATGGAATCAATTAAATCCACCAAATCTTGAATCACTAAATCAATCAACGAATTTATCAGTCAGTAAATCCAACGAACATGACGAATGAATCAGTCAGCCATTCATAACAAGCATTAAGAACGACTTTTTTGAACGAATTTGCCAAATCATGAATCAGTGAATCAGTCAGTCATTTAGTTGATCTACTGAACATTAAGAATGGATCAATCAATCAAACCTTGAATCAACCATGTCAATCAATAAAGCAATACAGCGGGAATTACTCAGTCATTCAGTCCTCCATATGATGAATCAGTAAATCAATCAGTCAATAAATCTATTGAACATTAGGAATAAATCAATCAGTCATTCAGCATAATAAGCATTAGGACTTCAGTGGACTCAGTCCACTGAATCATGAATCAATAAATCAGTTAGTGAATCAGTCAGTCGGTCAATCTACTGAATATAAAGAGTGGATCAATCAATCAAATGTTGAATCTACAACATCAATCAATGAAGTTATGTGCTGGGAATGACTTGGACATTCAATCTTCAAACAAACAAATCAATTGATCAAACATATTAGTGTTAGTTATTAAATACATAAAACAATAAACCAAACCTAATGAATCAATCTATAAACTGAATCTTAAATACAAATTAAACAAAGTATTGTATATGTAAGAACAATCAAAATCTTATTAATGAATAAATAAATCAATTCAGTCAGTTCAGCAATGATTAATTAAACAAAATTTTATTTATGTATAAATGATTTAGTGATATGAACAAATGAATCGTGATTGATTCACTGATTCATTGATTAATACATGAATTAATTAAAATCTTATTCATGAATCAACAAATCAATGAATCAGTTCAAAAGAATGAATGAGTGAACCAGTTAATAAATCAACTAAATCTTAACAATAAATTATTTGATGAATCAATTAAAATATATGTACAAACAAATCAAAATTATTAACTAATCAATAAATCGCTTCAACCAAATCTAATGAATGAGCAAATCAACTTTAAACAAATTAACAATCAAACTAACAATCAAACTAAATCTTATATATGAATAAATTATTTAATGAAAGCATGATAATAATGATTTAATCCACCAAATTATGAATCAATAAATCAATCAATGAATCAATCGGTCAGTCAATTTTCTGAACATTAAGAATGGATCAATCACTGAAACCTTGTATCAATTACATCAGTCAATAAAACAATAACTCAAAAATAAACCAAACCTAATGAATCAATCAAATATAAATGAATCAGTGAATTAATCAAAGTATTATTTATGTACTAACAATCAATATCTTATTAATGAATAAATAAATTAATTCAGTCTATTCAGCAATGTTTAATTTAATATATGAATAAATGATTCGATTATATGGATAAATGAATTGTGAATGATTCAATGATTAATTAATACCTAAATCAATCAAAATCTTATTAATAAATCAACAAATCAATGAATCAGTTCTGATGAATGAATGACAGAACCAACCAATCAACTAAACCTTAATGATAAATTAACTGATTTATTTATTTAAATATATATATATATATATATATATATATATACACACAAAATTATTAATGAATCAAAAAATTGCTTCAACCAAATCTAATAAATGAATGAATGAATCAGTTGAATTTTAACAATACATGAACCTGACTCAATCATTTAATCCTCCATAATCAATGAATCAATCAGTCAGTCAGCAGTCAGTCAGGATACTGAACATGAGGAATTAATCAGTGAGTCATTCAACATAATAAGCTTTGGGAATGACTCAATCCACCAAATAATGAATCAAGAAATCGATCAGCAGCATTCAGAATGGATCAATCAATCAATCAGTCAATGCACTAAGAATGACTCAATGTCATTCAATCCTACATATCTTGAATCAATGAATCATCAGTGAAATAATCCATCAGTAAATGTACTGAACATAGGAATGAATGAATGAACAAACAAACGAACAAATGAATGAATGAATGGATGGATGAATGAATGAATGAATGAATGAATGAATGAATGAATGGATGGATGGATGGATGGATGGATGGATGGATGGATCACACAATCAATCAAT
The DNA here is from genome assembly GCA_019740295.1 of Labeo calbasu. Classification (NCBI taxonomy): domain Eukaryota; kingdom Metazoa; phylum Chordata; class Actinopteri; order Cypriniformes; family Cyprinidae; genus Labeo; species Labeo calbasu. Next base: position 10,517 of record JAHKKF010502350.1, read on the forward strand.
CAGTATACTGAACAGTAGGGATCAACAGTAAACCAAACCTTGAATGAACATATGACCAAATTACCATACATATAATATAAATCAAAATGTAAATTAAACTCCTTATCCAAGTGTTAAGATATATTTCAGAAGAGTGAAAGAGCAATGGAGAAAATTTAATTATTTTACAATGAATTCGATTTGGGAGGAAAACTGGCAGTCGTGTCTGAAGTCATTTCTAACCTTGATATATTTATTGTGGGCATGAATACAGATTGCTGATGTGATTTCATATTCTGATGGAACTATTCAAATACAGAAAGCTTCGACCTCTACCACTGTATTTTCATAGTGATGTGCAGAAGTTCATCTTTTATCCATCTATCAATAATACTAATGTCAACTTCCCAAACTTTTTCAATTATCTCAGGGAATGAGGGTTGCAAACAGCCTCGGAGTTTATTCACTCATTCACTCTTTCAATTCTGTCCTTCTCTATTGAGGAAGGTGCTTCACCCAAACCCTGTGAGCTCCACAGTGCTTTAAATTGCCAGTTTAATATTAAACTATTAATTTGCCATAATAATGTACTCCTCAGAAAAGACAATCTCATCAAGAAATGTGGTGGTTATGATAAATTACTAATGCATTAGTAATATCAGAGCATGAATAATTGATGCACAGCTGACCTGCCATGAAAGAGAGCTGTAGTCCTGGAGACAGCAGTATGATTAGCACAAACCCCTCCGGCTCTGTGGGTTTGGAGAGGATGTGTGTGTGGGTGGGTGGGAGAGTGTGTGTGAGGTGTGGAGAGAGAGTGTGTGTGCGTGTGCGTTTGCTGCTTCTATGAAGGCCACAGTGCGGCTGAACACATGGATTTCTCAGAACTCGACCGTCTGCGAGTATGTGTGGAGGAAGCAGAGCTGCATTATGAAGAGGCCAAAGGATATTTTTATTGCTCTGAGGTTGCTTTTCATAGCTCAAGAGCTTTGCTGGATTTCTCAGTTATGCTTTTATCTCAGATGTTTCTCTTAAAAGTCCATTGGAGAAATATAAACTGTTGATAAAATAGGAGTCTGAGGCTATTGCGAAGAGAGCACAGACCAGATCATTTGAATCTAGGGGGGAAAAAATAAAGTTTAAATAACAAACACACATGAATAATATAAATATGTACATGTACATAAATGTACATGTATATGTAGAAACAAAATCATATTTATGAATGAATAAATCAATTGAAATGAATGAAGCAATCGACTGAATCCTGACAATTAATGAATTAAACTAAATGTTCTATTTGAATAAATGATTCAATGGTATGGCTAAATGATTCATGAACAATTAACTAATTTAATGATTAATTAATACACAAATCAATCAAAATCGTATTAGTGAATCAACAAATCAATGAATCAGTTCTGATGAATGAATAAATGAATGAACCAGTCAATCAATCAACTAAACCTAAACAATTAAATCAATTAATGATATATAAACAAATAATTCAAAATTCTGAATGAATCAATAAATCACTTCAACCAAATCTAATAAATGAATTAATAAATAAATGAAACTTTGACAATACATTTGTCAAAGGAAACAAAAATCACATAAATGAATTAATTATTTAGTGAATGAATGAATCAGTCAATAAATTGAACCCTAACAATGAATTAAATAAAGTACATTTTCTATATGAACACAGTTTTCAATTATATGGATAAATGATTTGTAAAGGAATCACTGATTCAATGATTAATTAATACAAGAATCAATCAAAATCTTATGAATGAATAAGTCAGTACATTGAACCCTAACAATGAATAACTTAAACTAAATTTTCTATATGAATAAATTATTCAATGATATGGATAAATGATTCATATAGGATTCACTGATTCAGTGATTAATTAATTCAAGAATCAATCAAAATCTTATTATGAATCAGCAAATGAATGAACCAGTCAATCAATCAACTAAACCTTGACAAACTAATTGGTGAATCAATTGAAATATTATATATGTACAAACAAATCAATCAAAATTATGAATGAATCAATAAATCACTTGAACCAAATCCAATAAATGAATCAATAAATCATATATATTTATTATTTAGTCAATGAATGAATCAACTGAGGATTAACAATTAATTAATTAAACTATTTTTTTCTATATGAATAAATTATTCAATGATATGGCTAAATGTTTAATGAACTAAATGTTTCATGATTCGCCGATTCAATTAATTAATTAAAATATGAATCAATCAAAATCTTATTAGTGATTCAACAAATCACTGAATCAGTTCTAATGAATGAATGAACCAGTTGATCAATCAATCAATCAACTTAACCTTAAGAATAAATTAACTGATGAATCAATCGAACTATGCACAAACAAATCTATCACAATTATGAATGAATCAATAAATCACTTCTACAACTAAATGTAATTAATTAATGAATCAACTGAACCATAACAATAAATTAATCAAAAAATATATTAGTTTATTATTTAGTGAATGACTGAATAAATCAAAATCTTAATAATAAATCAATAAATAAATTTAACGAAATGTAATGAATCAAACCATCAGCTGAACCTTAACAATAAATGAATTGATGAGTCCAATTAAATCTTACATTTATCTTATGTTTATCTTATATTTTTATGACTGAGATTGAATGAGAGTTCACAGAATATTGTTCAACTGTTCCTCATAAAATACAGCTCCTGAAGACTTACACAGCATACTTATAAAGCACACAAATCATACAGACCGCTTTATGATGCTTTTGCCATTTTTCAAGCTTGACAACATCTATTTACTGTCACTGTATGGTATAGTAAACATTTAACCTAACATTTCCTTTTGTGCTCCATGGACAAAGGAAACCATAAGGGTAAATAAATGATGACAGAATTTTCCTTTTTGAAGGAACTAACCCTTTTAGCGAACGCCTCCATTGCGATCTGTGAAAAACAATTGAGACGTTAAACAGATCTCATTTGTTTTTTTTTTTTCAACAAAGACGCGAGAGAGCGAGAATCGAACGGGCCATGTAACCGGCTTTCACGCTGTCATCTCTGTGATTGTGACCAATCACGATAAGTGGCCTGCATTGATTCGCCGTGCTCTCCTTCTCCATCCTACTTGCCCCATCAGGTCAATGGGAGAGGTGAAGCTATTATCAGCACGCTCTTCACCTACCTGTAATTTAGAGGCACTCACCTCCTGGTTGGAGCCCATGCTATGCCTCACATTTATGTGTGCGTTTGTCAAAGCATTTGGCATTCACCGTACGTACACACGTGTGTATGTGTGTGCTAGTCTGCAAGTGTGGTAAGTGCTAATTTTATACTTGAGCAGATTCAGGACACTCGGTGTTGCCTGAAAGAGATCCTTATTACCTCCGAAAGATTGTAATGGACCAAAACAGCCTGAGCTTGGGTGTGAAAGGAAAGTCTGTATAATCGGCGTCTCGTAGAGTATTACACTCTCTCGTATGCTCTCACCTTAAGGACCATGTAATCTGATGCTAAGCGCTAAACGTGCCTAGCTTTTTAGCACAGAGAAAAACAAAACAGTTCACCTTTAAAATCCTAGTAGTTTCAAGGCTAATTTGTATTAATGCACTGCAGAATGACGGTAAAAGTCACTGCTAGCTATGCTAGCTGCTATGTGATTGGGCCAAATCAAGACATACCATCTCCTTTCCTAAAAAAGGAAGTATTGGCAGTAGTGAACATAAACAATGCCACTGATCCGAACGAAACTTTCAAATGTTGCGTATTATTTCTGCTGAAAATGGTCAGTTATTGTCATGTTTTGGGCTGTACTAATCGGTCGGACCGGGAAAACCTTTGTAATACTACAGACTGCCAAAATTTATAATAAATCAAGGAGAAGAGTCCAAAAAACTGTCTGAGGAACAAAACACGTTTGTAGTTGGCCAAACTGAACCATGATTTCCACGGCAAGAATCTTGACAACATTTGCGCTTGTTCTTATCATTTCCGGTCAGGTAGGTGAAATATTAGGCTAATATCTTAATTAGTACTGCTTGTGTATCTTTACCACCTATTAACTTTAGGTTGTCAAAATATTGTGCCCTTTCTTGATTACTAAGTCCTTCTCTATATGATTTTTTTTTTCGTGGTTTAGACAGCATAAATTAGCAGAACAACGTATTCAGTAGTACATTAACTGTGCAATCGATGCTGTTGTTTACATCTGAGTTTCTCCAATATGGCCGCGCATCCAGGTAACTGACCAAACCATGACGTAAGTGCAAACCCTCTATATGTTTTTGCATTTTATACCCGTGGTTCTCAACTGGTTTGACCATCGGACCCACATTTTCCCATGGTCATCAAGCCACAACCCACTTTTTTAGTATATATACTGTCGATACCGTCCCTTTTTACTTAACATACACATAAATTGCAAGAATATGACTAATACTGATAAATAAACAGCCTATAAGGTAAGGCTATTAAACAGTCCCAAACTATTTTTTGTTAATATAGTTAAGATGGTATGAGCCACTAAAGTCATTTAAACGTACAAAATAACACAAAGTGAAAATAATATTTTTGGATTAAGAAAATAAAAGTTACCATGATAAATACACAATACTAACATGAACTATTAACGAAACATGGAAGCTGCTGCCGAATAGAATAAATATCACACCTTCATGCAATTTTTCCCAGCTAAAACACAAAGTACCATTTCACATGTTGCATGCTCGTTGTTTCTTGCGCGCCGCCGCATTTGCGCGTGCACTTGAAGAGTGCGCGCTAAGAGCACAGTATAACGTCTGACAGGACAGGATAGTGTTTTTTCTGAGGTGAGAGAAAAAACAGAATTACGACATTAACATTAATCCTGACAACATATTATCTGACCGCAGATACTGAATCGGGACTGCGGCTTTACTAAAACTGCATCTGACAGAAGCGTCAACAGCTTTCACGCACGTCATTCAAAATAAAAGTCCGACATCAGAAAAACATTTAGAAATACGTTTTTGTTGTTAATGTTGTTTCTTAGACTGTACATGGTCAGGACCAACCAGTTGAAAAACACTGATTTCTACTATATTTATGCTACCATCCTGATATCGCTGCTAAACACTTTGTGATTGTATCGCTGTCTAGCTTTGTTTTGAAACGCTCTTTGTATGACTCTTTGCTGTTTAAACTGCTAAATATAACTTATCTAATATGTCTTTCATTATCTTATATTGCCTATTAAATTAATCTGACATCACTAGCTTTTTAGTCTAAATCACTACTGCTAGAATTCGTTTGTAAGCATTAACTTACATTTGTTGTTAATTTCTCATTTCTTGTCTCTTTTATCTCTGTCTCTCCATCTTCCATCAAACCACTGAACCACTGAGTCCATCAAACCACTGAAAGTTGGAAGCCACCGATGAAAATGGTGAGTTATGGCATTTTCTCCTGTTATGACATTGTGCAAAATGATATTGTGCCTTTAATATTGTTATTCAGCTGAAGCAAAAGGAAATTAAATTTTATAAATTATTATTTGGATATATTTGTTTTTCTACCCACTGTAAGAGTAATGTCAAATGTAGATGTTACTGATGACTAGGCCTAAAATTAGCTTTTAGGTAATAAAAATAAAGCTGAAATAAATGTGAAAAAGTTTGAACTGAAATAAAATAAGTTTAAGGGTCCTTGCACACCGAGTCTGAAATTCTTGTCAGTAAGTTTTGCACGTTAAAAAATAAATACAATCTCACGTTTTGTCAATCACGTTTACACATTGCCTCCGAAATTTTTGTCCGTAAAAAAAAAAAAAAAAAAAAAAAATGTTTTTTGCATCCGTAGCAAGCATTTTGAGGGGTGTTTTGGTAATTCAGAGCCACCGTGATGTTTTGTGCACGTGTAC